>CAOGCB010869187.1:0-10638 GCA_948266635.1 Cnidoscolus chayamansa | reverse complement strand
TATTCTCACTTGAAAACTTAATTACAGGCCATACATGTTTTGCCCATCAATCTCCTATAGTAGTGGACAATCATGCACAAATACCTGCCCTGCTTGAAAGGCATGACTATTGGGTACATGAGGAGACTCTCTCAGTATCATTGATTAATTAATTAATGGATATCTCCATCATCTTTGTCCTTCTTCACCCACTTCACTAGAACCACCCCAAGTTACCTTTTGTTAGAACTATTTCTATCAAGCAGAAAAACCATGAAATTTCACACGTGTTTACATATCGTGATAAAATAATTAAATGTGGTATAAAAAAAAAGCCTTATTCGAATGCGTAAAAAATAAAATTTTTCTAAATATTAAAATTTAGATTATTATTTTTTATATTTATTAAAATTTTGTTACGTAACTTATTAATGTTAGGAAAATAATGTGAATTCACATTATTTATATTCTAATTTTAAATTTATATGTTTATAATCTTTTTATTATAAATGTATAATATACTTTTACTATTTTTAAATCAACCATAAAAAAAAAGTAAATATATATTCTTCAATAAAATAAATTGTATATGTAAATTTGCCTTTCTGCTGTAGCTGATCTATGAAAATCAGCGAAACAAAAATAATTTATAGATTTTATAGATAAGAACAGTGCTCCGTCCCCATGAAAAACGACTACAGTCCGCAATAAATTAAGGTTGAAAAAATTAACCCACTGTGCAATACAGCTAAACCCCAGCATTACTTAATTGATCAAGTGTGATGGGCATGAAATATTCATCAAGTAAAAGAAAGAGAAGGAGCAGGAGCATGTCATGAGAGATTGATGTAAGAGTAACACCAATGATGGAGATATTTCTTAAAAAAAGACTTTTCAAAGAGCAATGTGGTGCTGTGTTAAGTAGTTGATGCAATCAGCTTTGATACAAGTAATGTCATGTCACATGTAAAAGGTAATAATATAACATTTGCACCCATCAATTGGTAAGGTAACCCCAATCAAACATTTTATAGAGTAAAAGAGCATTTAATACTCACATTTCATGTCTTTTGGAAGATGGGGATACCATTTTTTTTTTTTTGTGGGTTTGGTTTTCATGTGATTTCCTTTCACTTATTGAACGTCAAGAGAGGATGGGTCATCCTTTTCTCTTATTCTTTTATTACATCTCCTTTATGTGTCGTAACATTAATGTGTATCACTTATTATATTACATATATATATGTGTGTGTGTGTTCGCTTTATTTCCTTCTTTTGTTGTTATTTATTTATTTTGGGTTGGAAGATGTGCCTCTTTCCTTCTATGCTTTCCTCTCCGACTTGTCAAATGTCAATCTTGATTTTAGACGTGGCAATTTGGTTCATTGTAAGGTCACGTTTGGGAAATTTGCAGCATGTAATTGGAAACATATATTCAATACAAAATAAACTCATTCAATATAATAAAATTACATTGATTATCAAATAAAAAAAATATGGAGAGTAAGGTTTTAAATTATATAAAATAAGATTAATATTTAAAAGTATATATATATAAGATTTATAGTAAAATAACAATGGCATTAGCTATTGACGTTGAAGTCATATAATATTAATTAAGAGCTCTAAAGTTTCAAGTTTGATGAAGCACGTAGTATGGTTATTCTTGATTTGAGTTGGCATGCAGCACTGAAGATATATATATATATATATATATATATATATAGTGAGATTATGGATAATTTTATAATATAAAAAAATACGTTAATTAATAAATCACGGTTTAGTAGTATATATATATATTTATATAGGAATAGTGAAGTACATTTTAAAATAAATAAAAATAAAATAAAATAATAATTTAGAGTAGCATTATAAAATAAATAAAACTAACGGTCCAATTGTAGTTCATGAATTGTGAAAACTAATTGCAAAAAAAGCTGCATGGGCCGCCTAACCAATTCAATTATAGTGTGTCTTAGAGGAGAGCTTCTGCTTCTGCTTCTCACTCACATTTCTGATATAAATTTATATTTCCATTTTTTTAATTCAATTCCTTTACTCTCTTTTTTTCTTCTTATTTTGAATCTAAAATATAATAAGTAAAAAGTATAGTGTATATGATAATATAATTAGAAATGTAAAATTGGGAGAAAAAAATGGTAATATTAAAAATGTAAGCAGGGGAAGGTAGAAAGAATTGAAGGGTGAGGGGGGGGTTAGAGAAGTGGGACCCGAAGGGTGGTGGTGATTGATTTGATGGGAGGGAATGAGCATAATTTTGTATGGTATATAGCTGTACCAAAAATAATAAAAATGTGTATTCCATATTCTCAACCATACATTCTTGTCAAAACACACCACCAATTAATTACGTACGTCTGGATACCATCACATTCTTCATTCAATCATAACCCTTCATCATCATCATTATCACTATTCAACGTCCTCGTGGTCCTTTTCTAACCATGCTTTGCCCTCTCCTCCAAGGCATGCATTTCTCCTTTTGTTTTTATCTTAATTTCACGTATTTAACACACTCATATATATACACACTATACTTTTACTTATTAATATATATAAGTATACAGAAATAATTCGATATTTTTGTAAAATAAAATGGATGGTTTGAATTTTATATAAATTTAAATTTTGTTTCAATATAATATTTTATGATATATAATACTTTTAAATATGATTTGTATAATACATTTATTTTATTTTTATTGAAAATTATAAGAAACACGTTAGAAATATCATTTGAAAATTACATAAATTTTACATTTATGAATTTTATGTATGGATACAGATATTTCAATTAAAGTGCATAAATTAATGGAAAAAAAATGTAATTATAATCCAAATAGAGTTTGTCTTATCAAATATAAATACATATGGAAATAATTTGTTAGCAGTTGGAATAGAGATTAATCATTGTTTCATTTGGAATCCTCAGATTTTCAATAATAATAATAATAATAATAATTTTGTATATTAATAAAAAAAGAAAAAGCTTCATTGATGATGCGGGGGAAAAATCTCATCAGGAAAAACTTAACATGAGATGGTGATCTGGGCTAGCAGAGTTTCTCAAGTAACCTAAAGCACCACATGTTAAATGAAAAGGATACGAAATACATATAGACTAGACTAGAGACTAAGGAGCAGCCAAAACCTAAAATTCAAATCAAAATCCGTGAAAAGCCAATAATTGAGTTAACAACAAAAGGAGGATTTGGTATAGAAAGATATAATTATATTTGATTGAGGTTAGGGTTTTGGAAATGGTAATAGAATAAAGAGAGAGAAGGAGCAGTACGTAGAAAATTAATAAAAAGAAAAAAAGGGGGAAGAGAATCCATGAAGAAGAAGAAGAAGAAAGAAGATGGGGGACAAAGGGTTGTTGAAAGATTAGGCGTAGAAGGGAATATTTTGGAGTTAGATGAAAAAGAATTAGAAGATAATATGGAATTAGGATTTATACTTTGAATGCAAACAAAAAAACCACTTTGTGCCCTCTCTCTCTTTTCTATTTCTCCTGAGAAACCAAACCCCCCCAAAAAAAATTTTTATTTAATAATTAAATTCTTATATATAATACGTAAAAGATATAGCAGAGAGGCGAAGAGAGTGGGGGAGGAAGAATCCCTTAGGAAGGAGTCTCTCTCTTTCACACTTATAATATCCCGTCGTCTCCGGAGAAGGAAAACCAAAGTCTCCAATTTTATTTTATTTTAATTTTTTATAAAAATAAAATTAATTAATTTAAAGTTTTGACCACAGAGAGAGAGAGAGAGAGAGAGAGGGGTTGTGTTCTTCTTCCCCTAGCTAGTGTCATTTTCCAAGATATACTCTCGAGGTGCACCAGACCCAAATCCTTCCCCTCTCTCTCCGTTTCCTTTCTATGCACTTTCTGGATTTCTTCTTCTTCTTTTTTTTTTTTTTTCCTTATATATATATATATATTTCCTCTTTGCTTGACAACACAGTTGCTTCTCTTTTCCTCTCTCTAATCTCTATCCATCTTTACTCACTCTCTCTTTCTTGAGCATGTTTGTTTGCTGAAGAAGATTTATGAGTCTTTCTTTAGCTCTTTGCCTCACCTCCCTATGAGCTCTCTCTTCCCTGCTTTTCCTCCTTCCTCCTTTAGGCTTTAAAGCAGCATAGATCATAAACTTCTCTTTCATAGCTTTTCTTTATCATTATTATACCAAAACCCAACTCTCTCCCTCTCCCTCCTCAGGCACTGCAGAAAAAAGATTAAAAGATCCTACTATATATTTGCACTTCTTTTTCATTCTCTCATTCTCTCGCTCCCTAGTTAGATTAGCCAAGAAAAAGGGGCGAAAAAGCAACTATTTGATAAAGAAACCTAGTGAAAATGCCACTAGAAGGGGTTTTCATTGAACCCTCTTCAAAACCACTTCCTGATCTTTCTTTACACATTAGTCCTCCCAATACTTGTCCTTCTTCACTATCCAACTCCATCAACTATATTAAAGCAGACACAAGCTTCAATGTTCTGATGAGCAGACAAGAAGGCATCCATAAATCCAACGCTGTTGTCTCCATGAGGATTAGTGATTCTCAAGCTTATAGCACTGAGCTCTCTCTAGCACACCCAGCAAATTCCCTCGATCAAGAAACCAGAAACAGAAGGAATTTCACAGGTGCTGGTGCTGAAGATCCGCAACATAACCCTTATCAACAAAGTCACCACCACCATCATCTACACCGTTCTAGCACTCACTTAAGCAGCATAAATCATGGGGTTTCTCGACTCGATGTATCCGATGGTTTGAGGCCGATAAAAGGTATTCCAGTCTATCACAGCCGTTCATTTCCTTTTCTTCCTTCGGAGCAGTCAAGAGAGAATAAAGATCCCAAGATGTGCTTCTACCAAATGCCCTATGCTTCTTCGTCTCTGTCCTCTCCTTCTGTTGCTCCTCACGCTTCTTCACCTTATTATATTGGAGGAGGAGGTTTAGATCCCATGTCCATGCTTAAATCATCAGGGCAAAATCAATCTCTTCCTGCTTACAATCGGTTAGCACCAACCACAAGGTTTAATGGGCTTTCGATGGATGCTTTCAAATCCCATCAACTGCACCATCACCACAATCAGTATGGAGTTGGATCCGGTGAGGCTTCTCATGGGTTGATTAGATCAAGATTCTTGCATAAACTTCCCACAAAAAGGAGCATGAGAGCACCGAGAATGCGATGGACGAGCACTCTTCATGCTCGATTTGTACATGCCGTTGAGCTTCTAGGGGGCCATGAAAGTACAAACCTTTCTCCTTCGTATTGCTTTTGCTTTTAATTTTCTCTACTTAATTCAGCGATTAGTTTTGTGTTGCAGATTTTTTAACATTTAATTTAATTTTTTTTTTGGTTTTGATCCTCACTTTTCCTTTAATTTGTTGGCTTAGGAGCTACTCCAAAGTCAGTTCTTGAGCTCATGGATGTCAAAGATCTCACGTTAGCTCATGTGAAGAGCCATTTACAGGTAGAGCACAAAGGAAGCAACCCCTTTCTCTCTCTTTCTTCTTTGTCTCTAAAATGTGAGGCGGCCGGTGTTGATAGTGAATCCCAGAGCCGGCACAGTAGCCAAAGAAGGCAGTGAGTGAATGAATGGATGAATTAATTAAAAGAATAGTAGAGAGAAATGAGTCTGAAAGTTCTGAGACGTCTCAGGCAGACAAGCTTCTCCTTTTGAAAGAAGAGAAAAAGAAAGAGAGAGAGAGAGAGAGAGAGAAGAATGATAACAGACAAAAGTAGTCATCATTTCTCAATAATAAACATGTCATTACTACCTTATCAAACATCAACCTCGTGATTAATGATGAATCCAAGACAAGCCAAGAAGCCCAGAGAGAGAGAGAAGGATCTGAAATGGGATTTAGTTTAATACTAGATATTTATCCTTATTCATTTTCCATTTTCTCTTTTACAATGAACGGTCTTTGCTAAATGCTTCGCAATGACTTTGCAGATGTATAGAACTGTTAAGACAACTGACAAGCCTGCAGCCTCCTCAGGTAATTCGTATTGCTTAGTCTACATTTTAACCTTTCCTTTTTCCTTTTTCTTTCTTTTAATATTTTCGTTTTTTTTTATAAATATTCACTTCCCACTCTCTGTACCAATTCTTTTATCCATTTTAGTATTGTTTTCAGTATTTTACTGCTCCCATTTGAAAAAATGTCTCCCTATTCCATGTATTTATATTTAACTCTATTTAAGATAAAGGACACACAATGCCCATATGCATATCCATCCACATAAGCATGCATGGATACATTACATGTCTGGAGTCTGCATGCGTAGCTTATGTACACTCATTTTATTTGGCCCTTCCGGTGGTGTTTTCTTGAAGGCCACTCTGATGGATCTGGAGAAGAAGACATATCCCCAGTGGGCAATGGAACTGACCAAAGCCTACGGCGACTTATCGGTCAGAGAGGACCCTCAGATGGGTCAGCATTGCAACAAGAAATGGACTACCCTTCTACTGCTGCTACACTCTGGAGTAATTCTTCAAGGTACTCTCCCTTTCCATCTCTCTCTCTCTCTCTTTGGGTCTGAAACCAATGGACTACTGCAGTGGTTTCCTTTTTCTTTTGCATGGTACCTTATAGCTTAGAAATGCAAACCCAATTCCACCATTTTTGAAGAATAAAAGAGTTTTGTGGCAGCTTTTGCTTTCTTTATTTTCTTGTTTCTTTTCTTTTAGGCTTTTCTTTTTTATTTTTTCATGGAAGATCTTCATCAAGAGGTGAGATTTGCAGTTAGCTTTGATGCAATTGCCTACTAGAATTAATAATTAGTAAAGAAGAGATACTAAGTGCAATCAAATATGCTCTAATTAGGATAGGAGAAAGCAACCATCTTGCACTTTTTCTTTTTCTAGCTTTAGAACAATATCTTATTACCGTTATTGTCATTATTAAACTATCCGGATCGGTGTTATTCCCTCCACGACCACCAGGGACATTTTGCATATTTTATCATCACCAAAAAGACTACT
The DNA here is from genome assembly GCA_948266635.1 of Cnidoscolus chayamansa. Classification (NCBI taxonomy): domain Eukaryota; kingdom Viridiplantae; phylum Streptophyta; class Magnoliopsida; order Malpighiales; family Euphorbiaceae; genus Cnidoscolus; species Cnidoscolus chayamansa. Next base: position 3,629 of record CAOGCB010869187.1, on the reverse strand, counting down.
TCGTTAGACTTAGTTCTCTATTTTTTTTCTCTCGCAAAGCTCAAATTAAATATGCTATAGTAACCCATTTATTCTTATAATATACAGCTTCTGTTGGTTCTTCCTTCCTTGTTTAGCACAAAATCATTTTCCTATTTTGGTTCATTTTGGATGTATTAATAAGCTCTGCCTCTTTCCATACACTTAAGTTTCCTACAAATTAACTTGTTCATAAACTTTATTATAAGATATAAGAAAGCAGTAGAAGGACAGAACTATCTAATGGCTAAATATACATATACATATACCCATATACTTTTAATAAGACGACATTAACTTTATCATTTTATAAAAAAAAATTGTCACAGTTTGTTAAATTTGTAATTCTTACTTCTTTTATAAGAAATCATTAATTTGTGTTTAATTATCATAGTTTTTACAATTTCAGGTGTTTTATAAGTTTTGATTTTAATTAATTTCAAATATGACACGAGTATGCAAATAATGAAACTCAAACTCCTGATTTGGATTCGTTGAATTAGCTTCCCTCAATCTCTCTCTAGCTGGATATATATAAATAATGAAACTATCACACTTGACCTCTGCGTTAATTGCTGAAAAAGATACATGTGTTTGAGGGTGACAGTGTAGGTAGACAATAGATAGATATACGTTGTGATGAGGAGCAAGAAGATGACAATCTCGGATACACAAAACCACCTGTCATTGTAACCCTCTATTTATGCAGTCCTCAACTACCACATTACGAGACAAACATGCTCCTGAACAGGAACAATAATACTATAGAGATTGCCCATGAGAAATCCCTAGGTGGGACCCTCATTCTATTTATTAGAAATACACCTTCTAAAAGGATTTGTACATCTGAGATGTTATTTCCATGATTCTGATCTTTAGGTTTCTCTTAATTTTTAGGAGGGTAGGTGGTGCTATTTCCATCCAGATATCTCACACATTTGCATCATATATACCTTAAACCTTGTTTACTAGTTACTCCCCTAGTAAATGAAGTAATCCCACAAAAAGCCGGCATCCATATCATCCTCCTTTTATACCTTTTAACTTTGGTGTGTCTCTGTCCTTGCCTGAACTGTTTTCGCTATTGTTTGTGTGTCGTTACAGCATGGAAATATGTCTTAAAATTTTTTTGCTAGTTAGTTCTCTCTCATGGTTGCATGTTGATTTTGGTTTTGGGTGCTGCTGAGAAGGAGTGTGCGTTAAGAAGTTAGGTAGTTCATGTTGGTTATGTACGTGTGAAAGCCCTTGGGATCCATGAACATGAGAATAAGAAACATTAATCTGCAGAAAAGAATGAGTAGTCTTTGATGTTGAACAAGTGGTGCAATTCATATAGCAAAACAGTTTTTGCATTATAAGAAGAACAATTATAATGAGAATTTAAATTTTATTGATCAAACCTTTGGGTGAGCTGGTTGTGTACGTGTTCGGCATTAGTTTTATTGTACCCAGAGGCTTTTTTTCAGTTATGAATAGAGAATGATTTATGAATCATTTTAAAGTTGCATACTTACCAAATCTCATACATTTAATGTATATGTCCAGTAGTAAAGAAACGTGGCCACAGACAAACTCAAACGACATGGATGGGCGCTGCAGAGAAGCAACATTCCAGTCGCAACAAAGATCTGGACACCCAATTGAGGTATGCATGCACATAAAATAAGCACAAGAAACCAGCTTTACTTTGGAATCTACTTCTTATAAAACTTTTTATTTTGGAACTCTTGTAGTATAGCAAGGAGGTAATGTTATGTGCAATAAATATTACAATATTGCAGGAATGCAATTCAACTCCACTGAAAGGCTGCTTGGGGACTAATTTGGATTGCAAGAACCCAAGCTTGGAATTCACATTAGGCAGACCAGACTGGCAAGGAAACGAACTTAATTAATATAATTTTGCTATACGTTTCCTGTCTAGTTCTTTCCACTGAAATTTCCTTGACTATTTTCCTAGTCTTCAAGAATGAGAAGGCATAGAGTTACATATATATATATATATATGTGTGTATAAAAGATCGTTAACAAAGCTGGAAGAAGAAGGCTGGTGAGGAGGATGGGGGTCGTGTTAATTTCTTTGTAGTTCAGTGCATTTTCAAAAAAAATATATATATTTTTAAAATTGAGACATGTCCTGTTGAAGGTTTTGCATGAAAGAGTGGTAAACATGAGAGCAGGAAACTTTTGATTCTGCAGTTTGTTGGAGAGGGTACCGTACAGCCATCGTCTATCGATCAACTTAAGCTATATGAGAAGACGACTTAAGTTGCACCATAGTTAGGATTTTTGTTATTTTTTTGTTCTGTGTTTGATTACTTGTAAAGCTTAAATTTGCTGATGAAGCTCGCAATCTTCTTCATCTTGGAGAAAAGTCGCTTTATTGGATTTTTTTTTTTAAGAGTCAATTTTATTATGACTTATTAGCATCATAATCATACAGAAAATGAGAACACCACCATATTCTAATCGCCACTTAAAAGAGTGAATTTGGGTTTCCTATATGCTTAAAAAATGCGATAATGGTGAATGTATAATGACATAGAACAGTAGGCATGTGGGAAGTCAATCGAAAACGAACCTTTTGGCTTCATTTAGTTTGAAAGAGGATTTGATTCTTTATTAGTAAAGATATGAAGCATCGATTATTACGTATATATCCAAAAACAGGAAGGCCTCCTTCATCCCTCTCTTTTTTATTTTTATCTTTACATGTGGTTAAATCATCATCCTCCTTTTATTCCATTCTATTAGTAGAATATTTAACACCCTGCAGATAATATTCAACATCAGATTTAACATATTTACAACTAAAATTTCTATCACATAATCGATCAAAAATAAAATAAGGGTGGGAATTGGAGCCAACGACTCGGCCCAACATTCATATATCTTTTCAGGAAGGCTGAACGGTTGATTTGGGTCCAACTCAAAAACTAAGCACCGTAGGCTGTCCTTTCTCCGCCCATGGGCCACGTGGCCATGGCCGTCACCATCCCCTTTAGATAAACACATTAGCATGCAACTGAATAATCAAAAGATAACGACCGATATCTCCACAATGCAACATAAATAAGATCTAAATTATTCAATTTTAAATGCTTTTTTTTTTATAGACAAAAATTCATAATATAAAAAATAAACCACCACCACGACCACACCTATAAACAAAAATGGTGATATTCTGAAATCCGTCATGGCTGTATCAGCTCGTTACACAAACAGTCTGAACTTTGAACAAGCATGTATCTAACATCGAAATGCTTATCACACGTACTTCTGAACTGTGATAGTAGATTTCGCCAACAAACATTATCATAGCAGCCATGAGTTTTGGAAAGGAGTGAAAAGCCAAAACCATGAGTAAATATGCAGGGCACACAAGGAGCCACATACAGACTAAATTGCATCATGGGTCAATCCGACACCTTGTCTAGATCCTGATAGCGCCTCAGGTGCCGACCAGAAGAGTAAGCTGAAATTGCTGATCCAGTCATCCTCAACGAGTGCTTAGCTACGCCCACACTTTTCTTTGTCACCAACCAGACGCTCCAGAAAAATCCAATCCAACCTGATTTATACAGTTTTCATATCTCAGTGTAATAGGAGCA
>CAOGCB010869081.1:0-13374 GCA_948266635.1 Cnidoscolus chayamansa | reverse complement strand
ATTTTTTTTACAAAAATAAGTATTTTCTTTCTTTTGAGTAAAGTGAGCAAAGAATATACACTATGCTGCAGATTCAGAACTACAAGAATGATTCAGAGGAAGCACAAATCAGTGAATCAATCCAATGCTATAAATGAACACAATTTGAAGCTCATGGCAAACTTCTAATATTCTTTGATTCTACTTCTGTCAAAGGGTTTGATTCTAACACTTCTACACTTTCATCCATTGACATCTTACTCCAACTAGAATTTCTTAGGGAGAAAAGCTTACGCCGATCCGACAAACTTCCTCTGAAACCTGTTAGCTTTGATGAAACCATGGGCATCACAAGAACTGCAGATGCATTGATTGAGTCGTCTCCAAAACCTAGTGATAAAGAACAAGCATTCTGCCAAAATACAACCTACTTTTGTTAATTTCTACTCCATATTTATCTCTCATTAACAATTTTGCAAGAAGCAGACACAGAAGGATAATTGCAATGGAAGCTAAGCTAACCTTTGCCTTGGCTAGCATCTCTGTAACCTTCACTGCTATTCCGAGTGCAAATGATCTTGGGTCTTTATCTTGTGCATCTTCAACTGGGTTGATCAGCCTATACACACAAGTAAAAAAAAAAAAAAAAAGAAAAAAAACAGCTGAAATTCACAGATAATACTAATCTAATATGCCATAATATAGCTAAGAATCCTACAAAAGAATGAATTCCATATAACAGCATTTAGTAATTCGTCGTTACATATGCGGTATACCTCAATACTGAACTTCAACCATAATGCTATTTTTTTTTTTTTTTTGCAACAGAAGCAGACGACACAAAACTTGAGTTGAAAAGATTCTGAAAGTCTAAAGGCATTCAATGAATCCCAAGTATGAAATAATAGTTCCTCATTTGTCAGCATCTCCCTTAGTTCATAACGTATCAAAAAATTTCTCAAGTTACTGCAACCTACCTGTTATGTTCATTCAAACCGATACCTAGATTTGAAAACAAAAGGTTCAGATTTAATTTCATGCAATGTTTTGCCTGTCTTCAAGGGAGGGATCGTGATTAAGATCCTGACTGTGCATTTCCAAGCAAAGGCCAGAATAAAATGAGCAAGAAAGATCATGTTCATATGAACTTGAGAAGATCCTGATTATCTCTATCACAAATCTGAACAGAATGAGTGGTCCAAAACTTCAAGGTCTGAACTAATTACAAAAGAAAATTGATTTCAATAAATGTACAATACCTGTCAGATTCACTTGTAACACTCGAAGAAACAACTGAAACTAAAGATTCATCATCTTTGACCTCACCACCTGAAAATTTTCAAAATACGGTTTATCTTTTTGTTCCCTGTGGAATTACATTTCGAAAACACAAACTAACACCCTATCAAAGATACCTCTTGGCTCATCAGGTGCCAGCAAAGAAATGCCAGTGAAGACACACATCATCCCCAGTATGAACATTGTCGTCCTCAGGGCATCAAACACCTGTCATAAGGAACAATAAGCTTACCAGTTGATCTAAATCCCTACTTCAGATGACACAATTATCCAGTTAACTAATGATAGAAAAACTGAATCGTCAAGACTGCAAGCAGTAATGTATCAACAGACCAACAACGCCTATAATTTCCATAATCACCACTCAAATAAGCAATTCTAGTCTAGAACATGACTAAAGCCAGTGTCTCTATTCGCTCAGGTGATTTATAATGTTCACAAATAAAAATTATGCCATTCAATCCCAAGGGCAAGTCGCCAAAAGGGTCTACAGCTGTGCTATTAAACTGCCTCAGAAAAGGTAAGCAGAAGCAGAATTAATAGAAAGTTCACCACAGTAATTCATGGCACCGACACCTAGATTTACAATATCTCAGGATAAAGCTTTGAGTATATAGTGAATTAGTATTTGCAGACCACCCCCATCACTTACTAAAGTTGTTTATCAATTTTTCAGACTCGATAAGTTTGTTCACCGAACAACAGAAATAACATTAAGTGCCACAAGAAAATTGTATAGAGAAAGAACAAAAGAGGGAGGACCTGATATTCTTGAAAGTAGACAAATCCAGTACAGATGGAGAAGAAAGTCCAAACAATCTGAAACATTGGAACAATAAGTATTGCATCAAAAAGTGACAATCCTTCATTCAACCTTGTCATCTGCATGGGAAGATTGTGTGAATCTTATTAGAAATTTGCAAACCATCTCCACAAGGAAGAAGCATTTGGATACATTGAAAAACATGAAGTTGAAGTTCTGATTTTCTTACCCAAAATCCAGCTGTACTGAAAAATAAAAGAAGCATGGAGTAAGTGAACCAACTGTGCAACTGATAACCATTAGATATGGCCAATCTTAGCAGGTTAGATCTGGAATGAAGAATCTTGACATCAGAAAAAAACATTAATACACAACTTTTCCTGTCATGACAAAGAAGCAAAACAGTGTCCAATGTGGGTGACATACAGAGATTTTGCAAACAGCACTGAGCATGATCCTACTGCACCAGAAACTACAGCATACGAGAAAGGAAGAAGCATCTGCCAATAAGGTCTGAGGTCTTGTCCAGAAACAGCAATCAAAAGTTCTCCCCTCCTGCATATTACATATATTGAATAAGAGAAGAAAGAGATCATAACCAGGATACTTATTCCTAAACAGAGAAGGGGGAAGATCCAAGAAAAATAAGCATGAATGCTAGTAAACAGCCAATTACCATACCTCACCTGTATATGTAATGATGCAAGGCCACAACTACGACCAAAATCATACAGTAAAAAAGAAAAGTCATGTTGCTGTATTTCTCTTCCAATTGCTCTGGCGTATACACTGACAACAAGAATGCAGAATAACAGATGATAAACAAGAATGAAACAAATATTACACACCACATTTCAAGGATAGGTCATGTACCAGGAGACTGGTGGTTGCCAAAGGCAACAAGAAAGACATTCCCCAGAACAATAAAGGCTGTAGCTACAAGGATTCTGCCAAAAAGAAAACAAAATTAATTATTTGAGATCACATTACTAATAATGTGGCAAATGAAATTTCACATTGCATAAGGTTCTCAAAAGTCAATCTCACATCAGGCTTTAACATACTTAATAGTCACCATTTTGTTCAGTACAAAGTAGGCAAATGCAATATTGGATACAAACTGAACTGATCCCAAGGCTGCAAGAAGTGACTGCAAAACAAGAAGAGAGGCAAATAATATGAAAAATGAAAAACGGAAAGAGATGTTGATCACAGATATGTTGTCCAATCATGCAAAGCATATATTGAACTGATCATCAAGAAAGAAAAAAGGGTAAATGATAAAATTTATATGCAGGCCCAACAAATATATTATCCACACTGACCTGAGCAGCATATCCAAAGGAAATGAAATTAAGGCAATTTCCAAGAAAGAAAAATAGAATACCTGCACAATAAATATCAAATATTTAAGGTTACCATCACAGGTTATATGACTTGTATTATATAAGAGAACACCTCCAAATGATTCAGCACTGCCCGAGACAAGAATTTACCAACTCTCCAAGTGTGGAAGTATATGATAGGCTTCAAATGACTTTTCCCACTTCTTCCATCTAGGTCTACAGTAGAATGCCTCTCTCTCTGCATATAGTTTAGCTAGATTCATTGAAGCTCATTACATGACATGGAGATGTAAAGGTCGGAATCAATAGTTGATGTCTCTAACTGCTCTTGTATTAAATGGGGACATAAACATGAAAAGATTAAATGAGGATATGGAAGGTAAAATCTGTTCATCTTCATACTAAACTCAAAAGTTAATGGCTTACTAGAACTTCAATTCATACAAGAAGTTATGCACTATGAACCTAAATAAATTGGCTTTTTCACTAGTAAGTGGAATAGAGACAACAATAACAATGCACAACTTTAATTAGGATTCAGCTGCCTATAATGACCATCTTGAATGGTTGCAGTATGAAAGTACCACACCAACTAAGCACAAAATTTTGCAGCCTCTCTAAGAAATTCTATGACCTTTATAAACATGCCAAGGATGTTTAAAGTGGACTTCGTGACTAAAATAATACGACATGCTAGACAGATGGATTGACTGATTGAGCAAGAAAAAAGAGCATAATATACCTCAGTATGACCCAATTTAAGAAGGTTAGTCCCAAAGTTGATAGCAATGCTGCCAAATAGATTGATGAAAGCTCCAATGATCCAATCCCCCATGGCTTACGGAGTGAGAAGCTGCAAAGGAGAGCCCAAATGCAGTTGAAATACAAAACTAAACGATTCAATGATTCTCAGGATGAACCCAGATGCAGAGAAACAACAATTGTTCGGAAGAATACGAGAGAACTTCTCTCCTGAAATGAGAACAGAAAGTCTGCAGCACCCACTTCCAGGAAACACCAATTCCTAAACGTATAAATGAAAATAAATAGCTGTGCTCTACCTGGAATAATGTAAAAAGGAAATGTATAAAAATGAGTTGTGAAAATACAGAGCTGATAAAACTCTGCCTTTTGTTGCTAACAGGTGTCAATGAAAAGATCTCATGAAAAACCACAGAGAATCAAGAATTTACAAATTGAAAGGGTTAAATAAATAAAAAAAAAAAAAGGCCGGAGAAGATGGTTCCTGGACTCAGAAATTAGAAACTAGGAAATGCAAATCAACCAAAAGATACCCCAAGGAAGCTTATAAAAAATTGAAAATCAAAAGCAACAATGAAGGAACAAAAAGTAAAAAAGAGTCTTTTTACCTTAAAAACCCTGATGAGGGAAGAATAAGCGAACCACAAACTCTCTCTCTATCTGTAATGATTGAAATGCAGGGGGATGCAAAGGGGTAAAAAAGAAGAAGATCAAGTTCTTTTTAAAGAAAAGAAGAGGAGAAGAAAACAATCTCAGGACAAGATCTCTTTCTTTTATTTAATAAATTTTTTTATTATGCTGCTAAATACCCTGAATTAAGTTGTTTGTTAGGAGAGAAAAATAATGATAATAAAGATTGGATTGGTGAGAAAGTAAAGGAAAGAGAGAGAATTTGACGGGTCTTAGTCGTCTAGAGAAGCGATGAAATGTCTAAAGGTCAACGCCATCGAAAGTTCTTAAGTCTATTAATCTTTTTAGGGAGATTGATATTTAATTTCTGTAATTTAATTTAATTTAATTAATTAATTAATTATTTTAATAAAGTTTAAATTTTATTTAATATATAATATGTTATTAACAAAATTAATTATTATAAATTATATATATTTTGTTTTTATTAAAATTTATTGGCAGGTTGATCCCAAATCATGGGAGACAATTTTGGGGTCTTCTTTCAACTTCCAAGGGGTGACATTATTGACCAGCGAGAGCTTCTAGATTTTACTGCTAATGCTACAAGTGGGTGACATACTGGCGCGAACGGCGGGCAGGGGGTTCTAATCAGATGTGCTTAGTCTTACATGAGCTCAAATCAAAACGTTTTGAATAGAGACCGGGAAACAAATTCAAATTGACCGTCGGAATCTCGAGAGAGAGAGGGAGAGAGCGATTCATCCAGTTCCCAAAAAACGACATCGTAAAAGAACATGCCCGTAGAATTAGATGCAGGCGACGGAGCTGACCGTGGCAATGGTTGCTTCGACGACGAATGGCGGCCTCCGTTAGACCATGAGCTTATAGACGAGGAGAGAGAAAGTTACGACATTAGGGAGGAAGATGTAGATGGGGATGAAGAAGATAGTTTCTCCGCCGATTTCTACCGCTGTGGCGCCGATTGGTCCTGCTTGTTGCCGGTTCATGGAGATGGTAAGAGGAAGCTCAAACAAGCCAATCTATTGGAAATGTGGGGAATGAAGGAGCCCAAGCCCCAACTTTTATCTCCGCCTCCATCCAAGAGATGGAAGACTCTGTCTGCTATTAACCGTAGGGAATCAATTTCCCCAGATTTTGACAAATCAAAGAACAACTCCACAATAACGCCTCCTAGCAGGAATCGGCCTCGTCTTTGCCCCTTCTATAAAAGAATTCCTGGTCAGTGCCTCTCTTCTCTTCTATTTGCTGTTTTTTAGTTAGTCCTGTTGAATGATATCGATGGATGGATGGGTGTCGCTGCACACAGGAACATCCTTCGCTGTGGATGCTTTTCGTTATGGTTCGATTCAGGGATGCTCTGCCTACTTCCTTACCCATTTCCATTTTGATCATTATGGTGGTCTTACCAAGGGATGGTCCCATGGTCCTATCTACTGCACCCGTCTCACCAGTCGCCTCCTCACTCTCTGCCTCTCCGTTAATTCATCGTAAGAATGACGAATTTTTGCTGTTTCGATTTTATTGTTCCATGATATGGGTAGCCAGGGATTGAGGTTTAGTAGTAATATATTGTTTTATGGTTCTGTGTTCACAGATATATTCACCCTTTGGACCTCAATACTGAGTATATTATTGAAGGAGTTAGAGTAACGTTATTAGAAGCTCTTCACTGCCCAGGTGCAGCTTTGATTCACTTTCGTCTCCCAACTGGACTTTGCTATTTGCATACTGGAGATTTCAGGGCTTCTAAGTGTATGCAGTCCTATTCCCTTCTTTTAAACCACAAAGTCAATGTACTTTACCTGGATACAACTTACTGCAACCCAAAATACAAGTATGAACTTGTTCTATCTTATCTTACTTAAAGAGGCCATCTTTATTGAATCCAGTATTTTATTTCTTTAATTCATTTTCTGGAACCAAGTTATTAATTCAATGTTATTTTGTTCAAATATGTTGGGTGACAATAATTTATCTCAGATTCCCTTCGAAGGAAGATGTATTAGATTTTGTTGTTAGAGTTACTAAAGACTTCCTCAAAAGACAACCCAAAACCCTTGTTGTTGTTGGGGCATACAGCATTGGAAAAGAATGTGTTTATCTTGCCATTTCCAAAGCATTAGGGGTATGTAATATTTACTTGCTGGTTCACTGAAGTATTCTTTTACCTTTCTTTTCACTGTTGGACATGGAGTGTTTAAAATTGTTTCTTTCTTGAGTTAAATGTTGAAGCTCCTTTTGCTTCTCAAAAGATCACACCATATGTGAATGAACACCCTATTATTGTGATAACTGAGATATCATCAACGATTTGCTTGTTCTCTTTCTTATAAGCAGGTTCATTTTGGATTTTCAGGTTCTAGACTATAGGCCAAATACAGAAGTTCATAAGGAAAGAAACCAGCATTTATAAGCACTAGTAACTAAACCATATAACTGAAAAAGAAAGTAACGACTAACGACATTATAACTTTGATCTTTAAAAATGAGAAAAATTTGATGGAATTAGTAGAGCATCTATGTTTCCAGGTTAAAATTTATGCAAGTGCCTCAAGGAGGCGGGTTCTGCATTCTTTTGGTTGGTCTGATCTTTCAAGTGGTCTCTGTACACAAGCGAAGGACACACTTCTCCATGTGCTTCCCATATCTTCCCTACGATTTGAGGTCTTATTCTGAGCCTTCAATTCCTCAATTTTGTTGCGAGCAACCATTATCTCTTTTCTTTTCTTTTTTTTTTTTTAATTCCTTTAGAACTTAAAAGATTATTTGAAGAACTTCACAAATCAGTATGCAGCAGTTTTGGCATTTCGCCCGACAGGTAAATCATATAGATTTTTTGTTAGAACTTTTTTCTGGGCATTATTGCTAGAAAATTCCTGGTTTTGAAACTTTTACTTTTTATATTAATTTCTCCAGGTTGGACTTACTCTGAGAGTATAGGCAAACAGCTTGATCAAATTAGACCTATTTCCAAGGGCATTGTCACAATTTATGGTGAGATACTAGATTTGGTGTTGAACAAACATGATATGATATTGGAATTTTATGAGTAACCTCACTTCAGGCTGTTTGAGATGCTGGATTTTGTGTCTCTACCGTGTCATAATGATATGGGAAAAAATAACTTGATGGTTACTCCCAAATTTTCTTTCTTTAGCTATTGGATGATTCCTGATGTGTCCTTTGTCGCAGGGGTCCCATACAGTGAGCACTCCAGCTTCACAGAACTCAAGGAGTTTGTTAAGGTCCTTCAAGAAACCTAATTAGTGTGCTTATATAGTATTTTGTACGTGAGAAAATTCATCCATCATTCTAGCTTCCCATTTTGCAGTTCCTGAAGCCAGATAAGATAATTCCGACTGTCAATGTTGGGAATCCTGCAACTCGAGAGAAGATGCAATCTTATTTCCAGGAATGGCTAAAAGGCTAATGTCTTTGCACCAATGAAATAATTCAAATTTGTGCAAGAGGAGCTCCCTCAGATCAGGATATAATAAAGACCCAGTTATTTTATATGAAGCCTCGTGAAATGGAGTTTGTTTATCAATACAACTGAATCTGTACCTCTTCTTTTTCTTTTACGATGATGTGCTTTTAGTCACAAAATGACTGGATTATCAAAATCATCAGATCATGGATAGTGAGGTTTTCACCAAGCAACTTCATAGTGTCTCTCTAGCATGGCCACTGCAGGATGGGGTTAAGAATTCAGAGCAATCTCTCATGAATGTATGTATATTTCATTTTACGCTCATCCTCCCTTTCAGTTATCTATTGGAGAACAAAGAAGAAGCATCCAGGCAATTGCTTTATTTCTTTGTGAAATTGTTGTAGTATTCATTTGTCCGAATATCTAATTCATTACTGAAAAGATACAGAAAGAAATAAAATCTACTATTTGTGAGTTTATCCTTTTTTTCTCCAGTTGAACTTGATACTCTTTATTTAATATCAAGTGCTATAGTTTCTTATGTTCATCTTTGCACAACAGTCAAGAGAAACATAGAAAATAGAATGATATATATAGCTGAACTGACTTCAAGTCTCTTGAAAAGTCATAAACCGCGTTTGTTGTAGCAAAAAAAAAAATGAATGAATCAAAATTTTACATAAATAAACACTTAATATATGATTCTGCTGCTAAGCATGTTAAAAGGAAAGAAGCAGCAATGATAAAATGGTTGACTGGCCCTATAATTGGCTCAGTGAGGCGATTCTTCCACAGTAGTTGATTGCTGATTGTTATCATATGAGCAAAAGCTTGCAGACTTGCCCACATGACATGAGTGGATAGTATTGGAACTGCATTAAGAGAACCAAACTTTCTTAAATTCTCTACCCATAGGCTTCTCTCAATCTTGTCCATTTAAGTAGAGCTTAGATAGGTAAACATTGGAAAGCTTATGAGGGAGAGAGTTCAGAAAAAAAGTGTTACGTATGCACCAGAGCTGCAGAAGAAAAGGGAAGGGATAAGGACAGAAGGAAGAAACAAAGGCAGAGGAGAAGAGAATCATTGTATTTACTGAATTCGTGATTAGGCCATCAGTTCCAATGCCATTCTATTTATACTGTATAATTTGCCTATTACATTCTCACACCTAGTCATAACAAAACGCAGAGTCTACCCAAAAGCAACTTATACAATTTTTAATAAGAGAAATGTCTCTGTTATTGCGTGTATCGTGATTAAATTTCCTGAACTCAAAGTTTTCATACATGATAATGGCCATGTCTATGCTTGAATTATTAAGGTGTCAAATTAATCCGTTTACTTTTGATCGAGCTAATATAATTATAGCTACTTAATAATTTGGGCAATATAATTTTCTAGAATGAATAATAAATTGTTATCAAATTCATATTTTCCTTTCCCATAAAAAAATTCTAATTTGTTAATACATAAACCGTTTTCTTTCCTTGAGTTTTGTTTTGGCTATTTGTATATATTGTGTTTTATAGCATAGACCTGGAAGAAAAGATAGTGTGAACATTGAGATTTAAAACCCATGAGTAAAATTTTTATAGAAAGGGAATTAGTTCATTTTATTGGTTGATAGTCGCTTCCACTAAGGTCTCTGACATTAAAATCTGATACAGGGATACGTCACCAAACACACACACACGTGTATATATAATTTGTCTAATATTCTTTTATATGATATTATAGAAAAATAACTAAAATTTAAATTATTATAATTACCGTGAAATAATTTTATTCAGTAAATTTCCAAGTCGAAATTCTGCTGAGCCGATTGCAGGAAGCTTTAACAGGAGGAGGTGGTGTCCAATGAAAAAGGCAAAGCAGTGGAAGAAACTGATGTGAATTTCTCTTTAACAAAATCAAAACTCTACACATACAATCGATTGCATTTATTTAAATTATTTAATTTGATTGGACTCGGATGGATTTAAATTGTACAAAATTAATTGGGCTTCAAATAAATTCAGCCTCGAAGACTAGTAACTTATTAACTTTAGATTAAATTAAGATTTTATATATGAAAGAATATTCATTATTTAAATTTATTTATACAAATAATTAATTAAATATAATATATATATATATATATATTGGGTGCTAAACCTAAAATCTTCCAGATTTCAACAATATGCATTTACTGGCAGACTAAAACTAAGAATACTAAGATGAATATTTGAAGTAAATCTAAATATCAAGATACTCTACTTATTGTCATCCTAATTTTACTCGCACAAGAAAATAAATCAAGAATTTCATTTAGCTAACATACATAGGGTGTTTGGTTTTTTTGTTTTTGGCCAATTCATTTCAAAACTGAAAGGTTAAAGGCTCCTAATAATATTCACGCACCTAAACTATAACACAGCATGACAGGAAATGAAATGGTTTTAAGATCTTGTATAGACTTTTGCAGCATGGTACCAATCCATAGGTTAAGAAGATAACGCTAGACTCGTCTCAACGGTTCAGGGGCTCTAAAGAAGACTGTCCCAGCAAAAAATCCACATAAAATGCCCATGCTCTATTCTTAAGAAACAACAAGAATACAAAAATGCTACATGAGCTCATCTAAACTCGCCTGCAGTCTATGAAATAGATTTTCAATTGTAATTTTGATGACAAGCTAAGAACAGAATGAACCACAAAACCAGACAGCTACATAGCATATTAAAGAAGTCTTCGATTTTGGACAGTTAGCTGACTCCAAACACAAGTGACTAGGAGAAAGAACCAACTAATACTACTTAATATCACCTACGCCTCGTGAATGAATGCAAATTTTATACAATGACAATCTTCTATTGACAAGTATGACTGCTTAAATCTATGCCCCAATATTAATAAGTTGAAAGCAAGAAAGAGAAGTTTCACATCATTACAACCCCCCCGCCTCCTCATCTCCATACAACCATAAAGTATAAATATTTATTTGGTAATGATTAACAATCACACCTTGTAAAGGTTTCTACATCATACATCTTGCAACAGGAAAATGACTTATTGCTAGGGTCAAGAATCAAAATTCAGTAGAAAAGCCTGTGGCTACTACACGCCAGTCATATTATGTCCATACATAATCAATCTTAAAATAATATCGATATCAAGAGTGCAATCTGCAAGCCATCAAACTTCCAAATGGACAAACCATGAGAATTCTCTAGTATCAATGGAGCACACCTACATCAGAAAAAAAGGTCCTCTCTCATAGTTAACTTACTATACCAAGTGTGGGTCCTCTCTCCACACAATAACACACACGCAGAGCTCTCGTTATGCATTCCTTTATTCTGGAGTGCAAGTTATGTTGCCAGAAGGACAGCATGGAAAAGAGGCACTCAAAACTCAAAACGCATTGTGATATAAATCCGTTTTCAGATCTCATAAAAGCCAATCATATAATTCACTATCTTGCATTCCCTGCCTCACAACTTCAATTAAACCAAAATCCCATGAGTAGTTCCCTGTCTTAGAAATATATTCTACAAACTCAATTTTGTATGAGACTACAGTGTGCAGTGCAACACGTCTACCTATACAATCATCATCATCATTGAACATGGTGCATAATAGATGCAATCTTGTGTACAAGAAACATTAAAGAATTAGCAACAGAATACCCAAATTTTAAACTATGAACAAGTTGTTTTGAACAATATTAGCTAAAATATATTATAGAAGATATTGGTTCCATCATTTACATGTCAAGAAAATTACTTTTCATTGTTTAAGAGCATAACAAAGCAAGCAAGGATAGATATCAATATCAGCAATAGCAACGACTAGGCCAGTTCCAAACACATTACTAAATTTCTATCCCATGTATCAGAGGAAGTTTGCACTGTCAAAAAGAAGCAAGTACTCAGAGTAGGATAGAGAAATAATCGACTGGAGACTGAAATAAAAAAGGACACTTTCTATGCACAAAAATCCTTCAATTTCCAGGAGGTTACAGTGTTGAAATACGCTAAAACAAGCGACACAACATATGATTCCCCAGCACCATAAGAATCATAACAAAAGACATCTTTTTTCAAAAAAGAAAATCTATTTTAACAAAGAAAGAGAGCAAAATCAAGGGGAAAGCGCACAACTACTAGAGTCCAAAAAATCAAGCCTGGGTGCCAGTCAAGGCCTTCATCTGAATATGATTAGAATCAGAAGCAGTAGTAGGCAAAGCCTCGTATGAACCCAATCTTCTGATCCCAATATTCCTAGCCATAACAGCGTATATGGCCATAATGATGAGAACCACAAACGTGACATGAACCACAAACACCAGATCCAAAATAGCTACCGCCCTCAATCTAGACTCCTCCAGATCACACTTGGTGGAACCTTCAACCCCACTCACCACATCAAGCAACCGATGACAACCCTCAGGAATAAACGCTTCAACATAAAGCGAAAGCCCAGTCTGAAGAACCCAAAGCCCCTGCAAGCAAATGGCACCAGCCAATCCAACATCAGCAATAAACATCCTAGGCTGGAAGGCAATAATCAAGCAGAGTAAAGCAACAACAGCGGAAATTTGAGCAGAAACAGAGTCGCATTTGGCTTGGAGATCGGAGGTTTGAAATGAAGCAGCAGAGGAAGAGACGGAGTATTGCAAGAAGAAGAGAGCAGAACCGAGAGCGAAGAAGAGATCAGGAGGGAGAGGAAGAAGAAGGGTACATTCAGAAAGAAGAAGAGCAACAGAGACAATAAAAAAGAGGAAAAGCAGAGCGGCAGATTGGAGGGAGGTGAAGCGGTGAACAGGGGTGCGGCCTTTGAGGAGAGGATCGGAGTCAGAGGAAATTAAGGTTTGGTGAGCGCAGGCGATGAGGAGACAGAGGAGGAGGAGGTAGAGGTGGAGGTGTCTGAGACGGGGGGAAGAGGAAGGGAGCGGGTGGTGGGGTCTGGCGGAGAACGACTGAGGAGATTTGAGGAAGTTGCGAGTGGTGGAGATGAGATGGTAGAGACCCAGAGAGATGAGAGCTGAGGAGGAGAATATTTGGTAGATTAGGGCTGCCATTTTTGGTTTTCTCGACTGATTTTTTTTTTTCGTTTGGAGGTTTGATTTTGATGCAGAGAGTAGAGAGCAGACACGGCGG
>CAOGCB010868572.1:0-13159 GCA_948266635.1 Cnidoscolus chayamansa | reverse complement strand
CAATTATTTATTAATTAGGCATTTAGGTCCATGAATCTGAATGAAACGATAGATAAAATATAAGCAATTTTGCTATCAAAATAATGTGGGCTTCATGATTCACAATTATGGATTAATTGGATCATCCTTAGCCATTTTATTCCAAATATGGGAGACATGCCAAAATTATTGATTAATTAGGCATTTTGGACCCATATACTTGGATCTAGCACTAACACCTCGACTATTGTTTAATCGGGCGTTTCGGCTTATATCAGTATAATCAAAGCAAATATGAATGCAGAGTGATTATGCTTAGAGAGTGTGGAGTAGAAGAGAATTTATGCATGCATGAGATACTTTAATTTAAAAAAATAGAGTTAAAGAGGAGTGTACCTGGTTTAGGAGTCATCCACTACGGAGCTTCAGTTTTGTTGAATTAATAAATTTTTATCAATTAGGAGATCACAAATCAAACAAAAAATGCAACAGTTGATGCATTAGGTAAAGCAGTAAAAGAATCGCAAGGAGCGAGGAGGGAGAGTGATTCGCTCAAAATTCAAAGCGGGGCCCTGAGAATGTAGCTGGAGGCTGTTATTTATAGGGAAACATGACTTAGGGCGGTAAGTTACCGCCGTAGGGCGGTAGGTTACCGCCCTAGGGTGGTAACCACCGTTCGATTTTCTGCTTTTGTTCCGGAGGCTTTTTTGGGAGTTCCGGACCTCCAAAAATTATTCTGAGAATACCTTTGGGTCCCTTGCGACGTTCTGGACGTTTTGAGTACCATATTGGCATACTTTCGGAAACTTTTTCGAAAGACCTCCGTCTGGCCAGACTATTTGCAGTCCGGGAAAGCATGCTTTTCGAGCTTCAAAATTCGAGTATTCACAAGGACAAATCCTTTTAAGGAGGGAGGAGATGTAGACATGGGTCAAGGAGATGATGTAGACATGGTTCTAGCTCTGCACATGAGTCAAGAAGTGGAAAGGAACATTAGTTTACCTCTTGGACCTACTACAAGGGCTCGTGCAAAAAAGATTAAAAGTATCGCTTCAACACTGAGTGCAACAAGCTATTTGCGATGAAATTGACACGTACAAAGAAAAGCCTAAGGATGCAACACTTGATAATCCTCCATATGAAGTGTTCATGAATGTACTTGAAGCTAAGGAAAAAAGAATCAAGAAGAGTGGCCAACACGCAAATAGATGTATGACTTATTTTGGACATGAATATCTAAAAATACCATGGGCCTATTTGTTATTTTTTGACGAATTTTATTGGGCATATTTGTTATTTTTGTACGAATTTTATTGGGCCTATTTTACTATTGATTGAGCTTTTTTTTTAATTAAACAAATTAGACCAGCCCATTGTTCTTTGAGAGTAGGAATAAAATCCTTATTTAGAAAGAAATTGACTTTGTTAAGATATGGATGTTGATTACGATTAGGATTAAGAAACCTTATTATACTTGGATTAAGATTTGGAACGCTATAAAAGGCCCTCCATATGTGCAAACCCTATTCATTCAATCAATAATCTTTGTGAATAATTAATTTTGCTAGTTTAATAAAATTCTTGTGAGGATTTTGTTTAACTTAGTGTTGCATCAAGAATTGACATCTTATCGAGGTTATTAGCTTCGTAGCAATTCTATTCTTGCTCCTTATTTGATTATATATGTTCTCATTTATTTATTATTCAAGAGTGTAGTAGAATAGCAATTGAATTGATTTTGATGTATGTCTTTGATCTCATTGTGTGACGAGATTTTCTATTGCATGTTAGTCTGCGATTCCTTATCACTAACCTTAAAATTTAAACCCTAAATACAAAACACAAACCTTAAACCCTAAAACCGTAATCCAAAAATCCTAAAACCTGAAATCATGAACCCTAAAACCCTAAATCCTAAATCACAAACTCTAAAATACTAAACTCTAAACTCTAAACCTGAAACTCTAAAATCTAAACTCTACAACCCTAAACTCTGATGCTCTAAAATTCTAAACCCTAAACTCTATCCCAAACCCCTAAAATCCAAAATCCAAAACCCAAAACCCAAAAGACTAAAACTATAAACCAAAACTCTAAAACCCTCAACCCTAAACCTAAACCTAAAATCCTAAACTCCTAAACCCTAAAACCAAGAAACCCTAAACTTTACAATCCTAAATCCTAAACCCTAAAACCATAAACCATAAAATCCTGAAACCCTTAAACTCAAAAAATCCTAAACCATAAATACTAAACCCTAAACTCAAAACCCTAAACCTTTAAACCCTAATAGCCTAACCCTTACACTCTAAAACTCAAAAAATGAAAATCCAAAAATGAAAATCTTAAATCCAAAATCCTAAAATCCAAAATTCAAAACTCTAAATCCTAAAAAATTAAACCCCAAACTTTAAAACCCTAAACACTAAATCCCTACACTCTAAACCCTAAGGCCTAAAACCCTGAACACTAGACCCGAAATCCTAAAATCCTAAATACTAAATCCTAACCTAAAATACTAAAACCCTAAACGCAAAACCATAAAATCCTAGACCCTAAACCATAAACTCCTAAAACCCTAAAATCCCAACGCAATACCCTAAAACCCAAAACCCTTCATCCTAAATCCGAATAAAAAATCGTAAAATCTAAACACTAAAATCCTAAAACCAAAACCATATAACCATAAACTTAAAACCCTAAAATCCTAAAACCTAAAACCATAAAATCATAAACCTTAAACCCTAAACTCTAAACCATAAACCCTAAAACTCTAAAATTCAAAACCCAAATCTTTAATCCTAAACCTTAAACCCTAAATCCTAAAACCCTAAAACACTAAAATCCAAAATCTAAAACCACAAACATTAAATTCGTAGACCCTAAATAATAAAACCCTAAACCCTAAATCATAAAACCTTAAATAATAAAACCTTAAAGCCTAAAAACTAAAACCCTAAACCCTAAATCCTAAACCTAAAATTGTAAAATCCAAAACCTTAAAACCCAAAACTCAAAACCTTAAACCCCAAAATAATAAAACCTAAAAACCCTAAACCTTAAACTACAAAATAATAAAAACCCAAAAACCCTGAATATAAAACTTAAAAACCCTAAACCTAAAACCAAAAAACCCTAAACCTTAAACCCTAAAACCATAGAACACCAAATCCTAAAACCTAAACCCAAAACTCTAAAATCTAAGTCCTACAACCCTGAAACCTTAAACCCAATCTCTAACACTCTGCAACCTGAAACTCTAAAATTTAAACTTCACCACTCTAAAGTCTAACACTACAACCCTAAATCATTAATCCTAAATCCTAAACCCTAAAACTCTAAAATCCTAAACCCTAAAACTCTAAAATCCTAAAACCCTTAAACAAAAAATCCTAAAAGCCTAAACCCTAAACCCTAAACCTAAAACCCAAAATCCCAAACTTTAAACCCTACACTCCTAAAACCTAAACTCAAAAATCATAAATCTCAAAATCCAAAACCCAAAACCCAAAGCCTTAAAACCCTAAAACCAAAAACCAAAAACCAAATATCAAAAATTGAAAACCTTAAACCTTAAACCTAACACCTAAAACCTAAAACCCTAATATCCAAAATCTAAAACCTTAAACCCTAAACAATAAAACCCTAAACCCCTAAACCCTAAACCATAAATTGTAAACTATAAACCCTAAACCTTAAACACTAAAACCCTAACCCAAGATAATAAAACCTTACACTTAAAACCAATAACCTTAAACCATAAACCTTAAAACCCTAAACCTAAAACCATAAAACTAAAACCCTACATCCTAAACCCAAAACCCTAAAATCCTAAAACCCTAACGCCTAACCCCTATAACCCTATATTCCTAAACCTAAAACACTAAAATCATAAACCTTAGAACCATAAAATCCTAAAACCTAAACCACAAAACCCAAAACCCAAAACCTAAGATATTAAACATTAAACCCTTAAATAAAAATCTTAAACCCTAAACCTTAGACACAAAACGCTAAAATGAAAAATCAACAACCCTAAAGCTTAAAATCGTAAACCCAAAACCTTAAACTATAAAACCCTAAACCCTAAAGCTTTACTCTAAAATTGTAAACTCAAAAGCTTAAACCCTAAAACCCTAAACCATAAATCATAAACAAAAAATACTAAAATCCTAAACCCTAAATCCTAAACCTAAAATCCTAAATCCTAAACCTAAAACCTTAAACCTTAAAGCCTAAACCCTAAATCCCAAAACAATAAAACCTAAAACCCTAAAACCATCAATTTTAAATCCACAGTTTATCAAACAATAAACTTTTTCAATTAATCAAGACAATACATATAAATTGACATTTAAAAGTAAGAGATAAGTTCAAGAGAATTCAAATAAATCAATTTATATTGGTTTAGCAATACAGCCTACATCCAATCTTCTGAAGCTTCCTTTTGAGACTTTTACCCACTATGATCTCTTTTTCCAGGCAAGAGCACATCCAAATACATCCACCAAGTTTCCCAGGTGCTTGATCAACCTTTACAAGTTTGATGATCCTACAAACTTCTTTAAGCTTTCACAGGTGCTTAAGAACCTTGCAAGTTTGATATCCCTTCAAACTTCTTTAAGCTTTTACAGATGCTTAACAACCTCTCTAAGTTTGATTTCACCTCAAACTTCTTTAAGCTTACCAAGGTGCTTAACAACCTCTTCCAAGTGATGTACTCTCACGTAGACTAACTTCAAGTTGAATTGGATTTTTAGAAAGAATCATTCTCTTACAACAAATTACAATTGAACACTATAAGAAGAGCGAGAAGATTTACTAATGAAGCTCAAACAACAAATTACAACTGAACACTATAAGAAG
This sequence comes from Cnidoscolus chayamansa, assembly GCA_948266635.1. Classification (NCBI taxonomy): domain Eukaryota; kingdom Viridiplantae; phylum Streptophyta; class Magnoliopsida; order Malpighiales; family Euphorbiaceae; genus Cnidoscolus; species Cnidoscolus chayamansa. The sequence continues at coordinate 8,314 of CAOGCB010868572.1, read as the reverse complement.
AGAGAAGATTTACTAATGAAGCTCAAAGATGAAGGTTAATGAAAGCTAAATTCAATGCTCTTTTATTGCTCAAGAATGTATCTCTTTAATTACACAAAAAATGAGGTAAATGCATGCTTATATAGGTGAGTTCAAGCTCTGAAATTTTCAGCAGAAAAGGACAACCAACTGCTAGTTTTCTAGCCGTTGCAATTCTATAGATTGTGTAGTAAGAGTGTTGTTAGAATTTAGTTAGGCTTAGTCTAAAACTTAGCTTGCTAAAATTATTTTGAATCATAAAGTAGTTAGCTAATTTTGGAAACCAGCATGCTAAAAAAATGTTTGCTAATTTCTTTTGTCAGTACAGAAAATATAAGTTTTAAAATTAGTTAGCTAATTTTAATATTCAAATTAGAATTAGGTATCTAATTTAAGCTCTCTTTTGAACTCGATTTTTCTTGGCTTTAAAACATGTTCTAAAAATATTTTAAAACTTTTTATAAATGTGAGAAAACATTGGCAGATCTAAGTCTCACTTCTCTTACATTGTTTTTTCCTTGACTCACATATCTTCATTCTGTCTTTCTTTGATCTTCTTGATGGTCCCTTATGAACTTATTTTGATTTGCTTTCTCTATGTGATCTAAAATGCTTGAAAGTTTGTTAGCACATTTCATTTTTTTTTTGGGCAATTGGTGCCTAAATTGTGTTTTTTGGGGCACTTGGTGTCTAAATGTGATTTCGGGCCTTTATGGCCAAATTGTGGATCTTGGGCCTTTAGGGCCAAATTATGGATCTTGGACCTTTAAGGCCAAATTGTGGATCATGGGCCTTTACGGCCAAATTGGGTTTTTTCTTATTTGGGCCTTTTAGCCCAGATCTGATCTCATTGGGCCTTTTCGGCCAGATCTGATCTCATTGGGCCTTTTAGAGCCAGATCTAATCTCATTGGGCCTTTTAGGGCCAGATCTGGAAAAAATGAGCTGTAATTTAGGCAATTTATTGGCAAAAATGATGAAATTTAGGCTTTTGGCCACAATTATTGATTAATTGGACCATTTTTAGCCGATTTATTCGAACTAGGGGTAATATGCCAAAGTTATGGATTAACTAGGCATTCTTTGACATAAGTTCGGATCTAGCTTGAATACCTCGATCATTGATTAACCAGGCATCATAACTTTATATCTGTTTAACTTAATGAGATGGATGCAAAATGATTGGGTTTAGAATTGGGAGTAGAAGAGAAGCATGCATATGATGCTTAAATTAAAAGGATAGAGCTTAGGGCATACCTGATTCAGACGTCTTCCTCTGCGGAGCTCCAGCTTGCCAAATCTCCAATAATTAGATTAATTGGGTGATTACAACACAACTAAAATAATGCTAAGAAAAAGTAATGAATGCAAAAAGCAGTTAAAGAATCGCAAGGAGCGAGGGAGGGAGAGTGATCATCCGTTAACACTGACTGAGTGAGTAAAAATGAAGGCCAGGCCTCAATTTATAGGAAAAATCGACCAGAGGGCAGTAACTTACCGCTGCGGAGGGTGGCAACCCCGGGCGGTAAGTTACCACCGGGGACGGCGGTAAGCTACCGCTGGGCAGGGCGGTAAGGGCCGACAGTAGGTTACCGCCGACGACGGCGGTAAGCTACCACCAGGACAGGCGGTAAGCTACCGCCGAGACGGGCGGTAACCTACCGCCGGGACGAGCGGTAGCCTCCGGCGGTAGGATATCGCCGGAGTCGGTAGTAAGCTACCACCGAGCAGGACGGTAATTCTTCGGCGGTAGGTTACCGCCGGAGTCGGCAGTAAGCTACCGCCGGATCTTGGCGGTAGGCTCTGGCGGTCGCTACCGCCGGTAAGAGCGGTCGCGACCGCCGGCCTTAGCGGTCCAAACCGCCAAGATAGCCAATTTTCGTACCAGAGGCTTTTTGGGAGTTTCGGACCTCCAAAAATTATTCCAAGTGTACCTTTGGGTCCCTCGCGACATTCCGGACGTTTTGAGTACCATATTGGCATACTTCTGGAAACTTTTTCGAAAGGCCTCCGGTCTGGCCGGACTGTTTGCAATCCAGGAAAATAGGCTTTTCGAGCTTGAAAATTCGAGTATTCACAGTTGCCCCCCACTAGCAACCATAAAAATGATTTATGGGAGCCAGTGGTTGTTTGAATCGCGAATTTTGAGTTCAAGGGTTTAGACCCGTGTTTTGGTCATTTTCCGAACTGCTTTTACTTACATTTAATCAGTAAAATAGTGCAATGCATGTATGGATGATTTTTTCATGAGGATTTTTCCTACTGTATGAATGCCGAATTTTTGGGGTACTTAGTACCAAGATTGGGAATTTCTAGGCCTTTGAGGCCGAACTGATTTATTTTGGGCCTTTGAAGCCAGAACGATTTTTTCGGGCCCTTAGGGCCAAATTGATTTTTTAGCCCCTTGGGGCAAAAATTGATTCTTAGGGCCCTTGGGGCCAAATTGATTTTTTTGGGCCCTTGGGGCCAAAATTGATTTTTTCGAGCCTTTGAGGCCAAATTGATTTTTTGGGCCCTTGAGGCCAAATTGTTTTTTTTTTTTGGGCCTTTGAGGCCTAATTGATTTTTTGGGCCCTTGGGGCCTAATTGATTTTTTGGGCCTTTGAGGCCAGATTGATTTTTTTGGGCCTTTGAGGCCAAATTGATTTTTCTGGCCCTTGGGGCCAAATTGATTTTTTTGGGCCTTTGAGGCCAAATTGATTTTTCGGGCCCTTGGGGCCAAATTGATTTTTTGGGCCCTTGGGGCCAAATTGATTTCTTTTGGGCCTTTGAGGCCAAATTGATTTTTTGGTCCTTTGAGGCCTAATTGATTTTTTGGGTCCTTGGGGCCAAATAGATTTTTTCGGGCCCTTGGGGCCAAATTGATCTTTCGGGCCCTTGGGGCCAAATTGATCTTTCGGGCCCTTAGGACCAAATTGATTTCTTTGGGCCTTTGAGGCCAAATTGATTTCTTTGGGCCTTTGAGGCCTAGTTAATTTTTTTGGGGCTTTGAGGCCAAAGTGATTTTTTGGGCCTTTGAGGCCAAGTTGATTTTTCGGGCCCTTGGGGCCAAATTGATTTTTTGGGCCCTTGTGGCCAAATTGATTTTTCAGGCTCTTGGGGCCAAATTAATTTTTCGGGCCTTTGAGGCCAAAAAATGATTTTTTCAGGCCCTTGAGGCCAAATTGCTTTTTTGGGGCCTTTGAGGCCAAAATGATTTTTTCGTCACAGTATGCACAATTGGACCAAAAGTCTCTTCAAAGTAGACAAGATCAATTCTGGGGAGGTGTGGTGTCTCCAATTGCTACCCTTAGGGGAGTGGTCATTGACTGGGACTTTTTACGGGCTTGCATCAAACTTTGGGACCCGGAGGCCCATGTTTTTTCGGTTCGGGGCCATGATGCAGAAAATGTGCCCCCTCTTTGAGGAAGTTCTGCACAATTATAGGGTGCCCCCAATGGCCCTTTGGTTAGGCATGAGGTAAAAATTGGGTATGTTGGGTCGTTTGAAGGTGTGTTTTAGTTTAATCGGCCACAAGCTAGGGCTATGATTGTTGATGATCAGAAGGCAATTCTTTTGCCATTAATTGGTGAGTTCTTGGAAGCTCAATCAGATGTCCTAGACTGGATAAGGCTGAGGATGCGAGCCTTTGCTTTCTGTTTGCTTGCTGGTTTATTCAACAAGGACCCAGGCTTTGGGAATTTGCAATTATGCCTGATGATTAGGCAAATGGAAAGAATGAGCTGCATTGGCAGTATTGTTCTTGCTGAGACCATTTGAAGTCTGGATCGAGTGGCTTTAGGCCATGAGGATTGGACAATCTTTCCTTCGTTTCTTTTTCTTTTTCTTCTTCTTTTTTTTCTTTTCTTTTTTTTCTCTTTCTTTTTTTTCTTTTCTTTTTTTTTCTCTTTTTTTTTTCCTTATTTTTTTCTCATTTTTTTAGGTCATCTCACCCTAAAAAAGAGTAGAAGGAACGCACTGCTGAGTGAGTTGGAGGGAATGGACTGACACAGGTGAAGAGATTGTTTTGACTCCTAAAGAGGTAGGTGAGACTTCGGGGTCTAAAGAAGACGCAGAGGACGTTGCTCCATGGAGACGCAGAGAGACTTATTGTAGGCTAGACTCTTAAGGATTCTTTTTGTTTAGACTTTTTTGTACCTAATGACATTTTGACTCTCTTTGGGTTAATAAATTGATGTTTTTTTTTTAAGAACAGACACCTGAATGATAATTTTGAATGATATATCTTTCCAAGCATCTCTTACTTTATCTTTTTTTTTCTTTTGCTCTAATTTTGCTTAAGTTGCCCTTTCGGGTTTTCGACTTAGCGAGCTATTTGCCCTAATTTTTGCCTAGACTGCCCTTTCGGGTTTTCAGCCTAGCGAGCTACCCATTTTTGCCTAAGCCGCCCATTTTGGGTTTTCAGCTTAGTGGGCCCCAATTTTTGCCTAAGCTGCCCTTTGCGGGTTTTCGACTTAGCGGGTTTTTTTGTTATTTATTTTTTTCATTCATTTTTTATTGGCAAAGAAGATATGAATCGTGAAATGATTTTTTTATTAGTGATTTGACCACGCCCAAGGAGGGCTGCCTACATATCTCTTTTTTTCCAAAGAGAATCAGGTCTGATGTAGTTCCTACAGTTCTTCATTACATAAAAATCACAAGGAGTAATTTCGTATGTAGTGCTTTTTAAGCTGATCCAAATTGCATGGGTTTACGAATTCAAAACGATCCAGATCTGTTAAAGTGACGGCTTCGTCGGAGGTATCTTCTTTGGAATGTAGAATCCAGCCCAATGAGGGCGGAACTTCCTACGAGGATTTATGACTGGCTGTCTAATTTCTTTCAGAACCAAACAACCTTCTTTTAACTTGCAGTCTTTGACCTTTTGTTGAAGTGTCAAGCCATTCCTTTTTAGTGAACTTGAGTTTGATTGATTGCTTGTAATCTAATCAGTGCCCCATAATTGAAGTTGGTAATTCTTAGCCTAATCTGCATCATTGATTTGACTTTCCTGAATGATTCTTGCCGACCAAACTTCCAGTTCAATAGGCGATACTGTTTCCATACCATATACCAAAGGAAAATGGAGTTACCCCCGGTAGGTGTTCTGATTGAAGTCATGTATCCCACAAGCCATTCGGTAGTTGTTCATGTCAAGCTTTGTGTTTTTGAATTGTTTTTTGCAAAAGGATTTTTATAGCCCTATTTGTAATCTCTATAGCTTCATTTGTTTATGGCTATTGAGGTAGGGACATGTGATGCTGAATCTTTTTTCTTCAGCATATTAGAAAATTCCATTGGAAAATGAGACCCGCTGTCAGTGATGATCTTGAATGGTATTCCATACCGACAAAGGATGTTGGTATGAACGAGATGTGTTGCCTTCTTGGCATTCAGAACCAAATAAGAGGCTGCTTCAATCCACTTAGTGAAATGATCCAAAGTGACCAGGATGAATTGATGACTGTTAGAAGCTTTGGGTGGATTTTTCGACCACGTCCATGCCCCTAAATTGTAATTCTTTGATAGGTTGCCCCGAGATTTTTTAGCACAAAAGGCATAATCCTGTAGCAGTAGATTCTCCACTCCATGGTGAATGTTGTTTTCTCTTTGTCTGGCAGATGCATTCATTATTTGATTGTATCCGATAGCAAGATCAATCAAGGAGACCATCTTGTGTCCAGCCATTTAGTCTACCAAATAAGTGGATATGCGGTAGAGGGAAGTCGTCCTTCGGACATGCCTTATTTAGATCCCTGTAGTCCACACACATTCTTTCTTTGCCTTCTTTCTTCGACACCGGCACAATGTTTGCTAACCATGTCGGGTAGGCGATGGGCTCTATGAACTTGTTCTCCAGTTGCTTAGCCACTTCCTTGATTTTCAAGGACCATTCTGTCTTCAGCCTCCTTAGCTTCTTTTTTTTACTAGCTTTGCGTCAGGTTATACTGGAATCTTGTGCACTGTTATTGTTGGGTCTATTCCTGTCATTTCACTAGCTTTCCATTCGGTGAATTTCTTCAAGCATTCACTGACCTGTTCCTTGTTCACACAGTCATATGCAATGTATGTATGTTCATTTTCTTCTTTGCCAATTATTATTTTTTCATTTTTTATTTATCTCTTTTTTCATTATTTTTGCTAAAAGATGCTTTGGAAAGATTGATATGAATCAATAATCTATGAATTTTTATTGAAAAGGGACAGAATCGTCTTGAAAGATTACATTGAATCGAAAATTTAGATTTTCTAAACTCGACACGGAAGACTCGAAGTTGGACTCTGACTCAGTTTTAGACTCAGGGTCAGACTCAGACTCATTACTGTACTTGATGTCAGACTCAAACTCAATACAGGACTTGGTTTCAGACTCTGTACAGGACTTGATGTCAGACTCAAACTTAAGGTTTGACTCGGGAAGGGGCTTCTTTTCAGCAGTACATTCCTCCTCGATGTATCAGTTGGTGAGGGGACCTTCATTCGGCTTGATCCTGCTCAGCAGGTCTTGACTTTTATGATTACCAGTGATAACTGCAACCTTGTCAAAGAGACTGGGTTGCATGAGATCTTCTGTCTCCAGCTCTTCTTCAGATGTGTCCTTCATGTTCAGAACATAGATGTAATTTATTTTCAGGAAGAGTTCGAAAGGATTGATCAGTTCCTGATCCAAAACAATAGTATTCACCCCATGATTTGGCAGAGGGTTTGTGCTAATGTTCGGCTTGTTCCTTTGAATGATAGAACCGTTATCCACCAGATCTTGGATGCGGTTCTTAAGAGTCCAGCAGGCTTCTATCTTATGCCCACTACCCTGATGGTATTCACAGTATTCATTAGCCCTGTAATTCCGTGGTAGTGGGTTGGGTGGTGGCCTTGCTGCCAAGGGCTTAATGTAGTTAGCTTTGACAGCCTCTCGGAACACCAAAAGGATTGGCATACCGAGATCAGTGTAAGTTCTTCTTGACTGACCGCTTCTCATATTTCCCACACGTAAAGGATTTGTGGGGGTAATACTGGCTACTTCGTGAACTGTGCTAACTTGGCTAGGCTTTTTATATTTTGAGGTTCTTGAGTCTTCTTTCAGTTGCCCCATTTGGATTAAGTCTTCTACTTTAGTAGTAGTAGCAATGAGTGACTGGAATGTCAGTAGATACTGAGTTTGCAGTTGTTGCTGATAGACAGGCAGCAGATTTTTTATAATGATGTCTACCTGTTCTTGTTCCGATGACCGGTTAATCATTTGAGCGGCCTTGGCCCTCCACCTCGTAAGGAACGAGGAAAAAGGTTCATTAGTTCTTTGTTTGGTGGTTTCCAGCTCTCTCCGAGTAACATCCACCTCTATGTTATAGTGATATTGCGTATTGAACACATTGCAGATATACTCCCAGGCCTTCATCTTAGACCGGTCCAGGCTCACAAACCATCTTAGGGCAGCACTGGTAAGGGATTGTTGGAACAACTAAGCAAGGAGCTCACTTTTCAATCCAAAAGGATTAAGGGCACCCACATACATTTTCAAGTGGGTTTTAGGACAAGTGGTTCCATCAAACTTATCCATGTTGGGCATTTTGAATTTGGTAGGTAGTCTAGCTTCAGGGAACAAAGACAAGGAGTCCATGTCCACCACCTCCTTATGTGTTTTTAGGGCATTGATTGACCTCTCTAGCAACTCCAATTTCTCTCTCACTCTTTGAGCTTCCAGCTCAGCAGCAGCTCTAGAGGGCATGTCATCCAAATTAGGGATAAGGTTGCATGATGTTGGTATAGCAGTGGGTCCTTGGTTAGGGGTAGGATCCCTCCCAACAGTTGGTATCCCATTTTCTAATTCAGTTATGAAAGCAGCCCTCTGGGCAGCCATTGCCTCATTTACCCTAGCTTCCATTCGGGCTTCTATCCTTGCTTCCATCTTAGCTTCCATTTGTTCAATGAGGTTTTGGATATCAGAAAGTGAGGCCATTAATGCAGTTGGGGTAGGTGAAGGTTGAGTTGGTATTTTTGGGACAAGGAGTCTTGAGGTAGATACCTGTGTGGAAACAGGAAAAGGATTAGGGCACAGTAATGGTGTTTAGGGCATGTTGACTTCAGGTCTAATTGTGCATAACCTTGACTAGAACACATCTCTTCTTTTTTTTTCAAACACATGATTATCCCCTTTTCAGTGGTATGTAGTGTATGGATGAATGCATCTCATCACAACATAAACAATTTTCAATGGTATGATGTTGTTCATTGGGTGCATACAACCTAAGAGGGAAGGTTCTATAGGCTATGACTAAAAAATTAGAGTATAGGCTTATAAGGGACCCTTGAACCTT
>CAOGCB010868542.1:0-12747 GCA_948266635.1 Cnidoscolus chayamansa | reverse complement strand
TCATGGTTTATTACTTTGCCCATCTTCCACATCTAATTTAGTGGCTTATAGTGATGCTAATTGGGGTGGTGATCAAATTGATCGCAAGAGTACGGGTGCTTATGCAGTTTTTCATGGCAACAATTTAATTTCTTGGTGTTCAAAAAAGCAAAATACTGTTGCCCGCTCCAGCACTGATTCAGAGTACCGTGCACTAGCGACTGCTGCGTCTGAATTATATTGGCTGAAAGGTCTTCTCACTGAATTAAAGCAGAATATATCCGCCACTCCTAAAATCTGGTGTGATAACATTTCTGCTACATATTTGGCAGCCAATCCTGTCTTCCACTCACGGTCTAAACATCTCGAACTTGACTTTCATTTTGTTCGTGATCTTGTTCGAAAGAAGCATCTGCAAGTATCTTATATTGCTACGATAGACCAGCTTGCTGATTTACTCACCAAACCATTGTCCAAAAATCGATTTCTTGAGCTGAAGTTCAAACTAAAGGTGGTTCCCTCCATTAGTTTGCGGGGAGGTGATAAGGCAATCTCATAAAGACCTATTCTTTAGGCAATAACTATTCTGTAAATATCTCCTTTCCTTTATGGAGCATTTACGGTTTGTATATTTAAATTTACTTGCTTTCTTTGAGTTAGAATCATCCATTACCATATTAGCCCTTTTTTTTTTTTTCTTTCAAATAGATATACACCACCATAATAACTTGTTCTATATTTTTCCTTTTCCTTTCAATAAACAATTTTAATGTTCTATAGTAATGGACTTTCATTTTATAATATTAATTTTCTGTATTCTTTCAATTCGGATTTTTACCTTTTTCTTCTCATTATTTTGTTACTTCTGATATTTTCTTATAATTAGGATAGTGATCCTAATTAAGTATCTCTATTTCTATTATTTCTCTCTCAACCACAAATCTAATTTTCTTATTTCTCTCTCTATCACAAATCTATTTTGGAGATGGACAATGATGAGCTACATAGTCTTAACTATAACTAGTAAATTTTATATTTATTTTTATTTATAAATTTATAAAATATTTTAATATAAATTTTAATAAAATAAAAAAATTATTTTAATATAATTTATTATTTAATTGAATATATCAAAATAATAATAAAATTAAAAAAAAGAAATTATTTAACTAATTAATAGATTATAGCAATTTCACGAATTTCTCTATAATAATTAAATTATATAAAATTTAGTAGTTTAAGTACTATTCAATTCATATGCCTCAAACATATTAGAATTAATCATATTGAGATTGTTTGAAATTGTAATTTATCTGGAAATAAATTAATTTAAAAATAAATTAAATATATAAATTTAAATTGTCTGATTTGGATTAGCTTATATATATAACTATTACTTTAGCACGAACATTTGATAATGTTAACATTGGGATTTTTTCATCTTCTTTCAATAATTTTTCAAGAATATTCTCTTCATTATCGGCAACATCTTTCCATAAGATCAATGATAATTTTTTTAACCCAAATAGTTTTACCAAAATCAAACCATTTAAAAAGAAAATTATTATTTAATTTGATAAAAATTAAATAATTATTAATATAATTAACCCTTAATGAATATATATTAGGAAGTACTTAATTACTTTATATTTATAATAGATTAATTGATTGTTGACTTAAAATATAATTTATTATATTATTAATTTAAATAATATATTTATAAATAAAATTTTAAATCGTTAATACGTTTAAATTATTAAATAAAAAATTAACATAATCTATTTTATATTATTTTAATGATAATTGAATAAAATTGATAGAATTTGTATATATTGTTAATAAATTTTTTTTATTTTATATTATTTATCTCATATTATTTTAATGATAATTAGATAAAATTTATAAATTCACAGAGATTATTAACAAAAACTCTTTATTTTATGTTATTTATCTTGTATTATTTTAATGATAATTAAATAAAATTGATAGAATTTACATAAATTATTAATAAATATTTTTATTATATATTATTTATCTCATATTATTTTAATATAAAATTATTAGAATTTGTAGAAATTATTAACAAAATTTTTTTTATTTTATATTATTTATCTCATATTATTTTAATAATAATTAAATAAATTTAATAGAATTCCCTGAGATTATTAATATAAATTCTTATTTTATATTATTTATATCATATTATTTTAATAATAATTAGATAAAATTAATAGAATTTCAAATACAAATTTTTTATTTTTATTTATTTTATATTATTTTAATGATAATTATTTATTAAAAAAATTTAAATTTATATTAATTGATAACAAAATTAAAAATATATATAAAAGAAGTGGAAGTACATTATAAATAAAATATTAAATATTTATTATAAATTAGTTAATAATTTATTAAATTAATTTAATAAATAATTGTTTATTTATAATATTTATTTATTTTAAATTATTAAAATAAGATAGAATTTATAAAAGCAATGATCTATTATTAGTTCAAATTTTTTTAGTTATTAACATGCATTACAATGACATATAAAAATATATAATATTTAAATTTAAATTATTTATCTTATCTTAATTTAATGATAATTATTTATTAAAATACTAAATTTATATTAATTAATAAAAACTATATTAAAAAATAAATAGGAAAAGGGAGTAGGTATTTTGAAAAATTCAGTGTTCCTCCTTCGTCCATTTATAGATAGTATAAATAAATTAATGTAGTAGACTAAAATTTTTTATTACTAATAAAAATAACAAATTTTTAATATAAATAAATTGATATAGTTATGGACACAATAAATTGATATAATATTTTTATATATAAAATCATTCTAAGAGATCTTTTCATTTCTAAACATTAACATTTCTTTTTTAACTTTTTGAAATCGGCATAGATTACCTAAAATACAAAATTTAAACTAAATATAAAAAAAATGGAGACACAAATACAAAAATGACTACATGTTTAATTAAAAAAAAATTAATAATAAAAGTAAATATTTATTAATAATTAAAGAATATTATACATACTTACTTAGATTGACATCTTTTATATTTTTTGTTCAAATATAATTTGCACTTCGAGTAGTATGATATGCAATCTGATATGTAAAATAAGAAATAAATATATTTTAAATTTATTTAATGTGAAATATATGAGATAAAATATGTTTAAGATATGATATAGATAGCACAAAATATGAGATAAAATATACTATATTTAAATTTTATTAATTAGTTAATTGAGTTGAAACATAATTTTATTATATTTAATATTATTAATATGAAAATAGTAGAAATTATTAAATTTTAAAGTTTAAAATTAATTTAAATATTATATATATATATATATATATAATTTTATATATGAATATAATAAAATTAAAATAAATTAATGTTAATAATTATAATGATATATAAAAATTAATTTAATAAAAAATTATAATTAGTATAATTATTTATAAAATTTTAATTAAAATTTTAAAACAAACTTTAATAATAAAAAATAAACGAGACTAAATGGTGAAGTTCAATGGAAGTTTTAGCTATCATATAGATCTATAAGGCATCATCAAGCTTTAGAGCTTGATCATTTCGTAAGCCATTGAAAGTTTTCTCTAAGATGTACTTCAACTCCGTGTTGGAAATTCAACTTCTCCACTACTTTGTGGATGATAGGTGTTGCAATCTTGTGTCTCATTCCATATCTCGTTAACATCTCCAATTGATGATTGCAAATATGAGTCACTCCATCACTTATTATCTATCTCTAGGAGCTCCAAATCTAGTGAACACATGTTTTTTTTTTTGAAGAATTTTACCATTACTCTTGCATCATTGGTTTGGTAAGCCTCGTCCTCCACCAATTTTGAGACATCATCCATAACAACTAGAATGTATTTCTCGAAAGATGAGGGAAAAGAGGCCATGAAGTCAATGTCCCAAATATCAAATAATTCAATCTCAATAATATTTTGCAAAGGCATTTCATCTCTCTTTGTTATATTACCTACTCTTTGACATCTATAATTTTGATTGTTCATTTAAAGCACTCATATATGGCCAACATAAGGAGAAGCACGAAAACTCTCCATAACAATACCCTCCTCATTTTCTACTAAGCATCTCCTAATCAGCTCACCATTGTAGATTTTGAACAAATAAGGTTCTTTCCAAATACACTCCCTAACTTTATAAAGGAACCTCTTCTTTTATTGATGAGACAAATCAAGTGGTAGCACTCCACAAACCAAGTAATTACAAAATCTGAACAACATGGTATTTCTCCACTAATCACGACTAAGAGTTGCTCAAGAGGAAAGCCATCATCAATTTCTAGCTCCTTTTCTTGCCCTTCAGTCTCTTCTTTATTGATTCTAGACAAATGATTGACAACCACATTTTCTACTCCCCTTTTGTCCTTTATTTCAATAGCAAATTCTTCCAAAAGTAGAACCCACCTAATTATCCATAGTTTAGCTTCTTTCTTCTTCATGGGGTACTTGATTGCAAGATAATTAGTGTACACTATTACCTTAGAACCCATAAGATAAGACTTGAATTTTCCCATTAGAAATACCACATGTCTTTTTTAGTAGTTGCATAGTTAACTTGAGTCTCATCAAGAGTTATATAGAATAATATATAGCATAAATCTTCTTTTCCTTCCCTTGCCCCAAAACAACTCCTATTGCAAAGTCAATTGCATTGCACATCACTTCAAATGGTGAATTCTAATCAGGTGGTTGCATTATTGGTGTTGAGATTAGAGCTTCCTCTAACCTGTAAAAAGAATCAAGACTTATTGGTTAAATTCAAATGGAACATCATCAACAAAAAAAATGAATTAAAGGCTTTCTAATTTACAAAGAAATCCTTAATGAAGCGCTTATAGAAACCAACATGTCCTAAAAAACTTCTTACTCCCTTCGTCAAAGTTGGGGGAGGCATTTTCTCGATGATTTGAATTTTTGCTCTATTAACCACAATCCCCTATTAGACATACAATGAGCAAGGACAATTAATTCTTTCTTGCACCATGAAATGTCATTTCTCCCAATTGAGCACCAAATCGATTTCTTTACACCTTTTCTAGACTTTAGAAAGATTAGCTAAACAAGCATCAAATGTTATATAGTAAACGGAAAAATCATCCATAAATCATCCATAAACGCTTCCATGATATCCTTAATGTAATCAGAAAAAATTGCATTATGCATCTTTGAAAAGAAGTAGGTGCATTACATAAACCAAATGACATTCTCTTATAAGAAAATGTTCCATAAGGGCATGTAAAAAGTTATATTTTCAGTCTTTTGGATATATGGGAACTTGAAAGAAACTGAAATATCCATCTAAATAACAAAATTATGAGTATCTTGTCAATCTTTCCAACATTTGGTTAATAAAATGAAAAGCAAAATGATTTTTTCTGGTGGCAACATTCAATTTTTTATAATCAATAGACATTCACCTATCAGTGACTGTCCTAATTGGTATGAGCTCATTATTTTCATTTTTTTACAATAGTCATACCTCCCTTTTTAGGGATAACATGAACAAAACTTACCCAACACTATTTAAAATTGGATAAATGATACTCAATATCAACAAATTTCAAAACATCCTTTTTTACAACTTCTTTCATGTAGGGACTTATTCTTCTTTGATTTTCAATTGAATGCTTAACATTCTCATTAATGAAAATTTTATACATGCAAATGGTAAGGTAATCCCCTTTATGCTATTAGTTTTGTATTGAAGCACTTTCCTGTATGCTCTCAAAACCATCAACAAGTTTTTTCTACCTTTGGTGCACTTTCTTCATTAACTTGAGGCAGCTCCTTATTGTGCTCATTCAAGGGCTCAAATTGCGACATTTAAGTTGGTGATGATGGATGGATTGCTTCTAAATTCTTTACACATGCAATAATTTTATTATTGTTATGATATATGGAAGCATTATGAATCAAGCAATTCTCCAAAGGGTCTTTTTTAGAAACATTTTATGAGCACTTCTTCCACCATCTTATCAATAGTATCAACTATTAAGCAAGAACCAACACCATCTTTTGTGCTCATTGTTTGCCCCAAATTAAACTCCACTTCCTTTTCTCCAATTTTCAAAGTGAGCCTTTCATATTAATGATTACTCTTACTGTAGCTAGAAAAGGTCTCCCAAGAATAATAGTGATATTTACAACTTCCATTTCTAAACTCAACTCAAATGAAGAATTTGCCTACTTTCAAAAGCACATCCTATAGAATCCCTATTCGATACTTGATTGACCTATCTACTAATTGTAGTGAAATGATAGTTGGCTTGAGACCAGCAACTTGAAACTTCTCATAAATGGACAATGGTAGAAGGCTAACACTAGCTCTTAAGTCATATCAAGCTCTCCCAATGAATTTCACTGATTTGGCATGGAGTTGATAAGCTTTTTGGATTCTTTGTGTTTGGAGGGAACTTGTTTAACAACAAAACACTACACTCCTCTATTAATGTTGCAGTCTCATATTCATCTAACTTCCTCTTGTTGATATGATATCATTCAAGAATTTGGCATAAGAAGGCATTTGAGATAATGCATCAATGAATGGAATGTTCATATAAAGTTTGTTCATCACCTCCAAAAACCTCCCAATTTGCTTTTCTAGCTTGGCTTTTTGAAATCTTTATGGAAAAGGCAAAGGTGGCTTGAAAGGCTCAAGTGGAACATACTTTGCCTCTTTATCAACTTCTTTTTCATCACTAACTTCAAATTTATCTTCATTTAATTTTTCTTCTTCTCCATTGTTTCTTTTTCAGAATCTTTCTCAACTTCATTTTCATCTCTTACAACATTCCCACTCCTCAAAGTGAGAACCTTACAATTCTCCCTTAGGTTGGCTAAACAACCTTCCTTGAGTCTTGCTAAATGACGCTACTTTTTGTGCAATTTGATTCTCAAGCATCTTATTATGTGTTAACAGCTACTCAATCTTTGTAATAAGTTGCTTTATCAAGTCTCATTATTATTGTTGAGTAATCAAAATTTATCCATCATGGGTTTTATAGATGATATTTGCTATACAATAGGTAAAACTTATACCTTAATTTCTTCCAATTCGGAACCCTAATCATACCATATTCTTCTATGAAGGAAAATTCAGTTGTGGTAGGAAATGGTCATTGAAATTCTAATTTTGCTTATTCTCTTCAGCCTAAGAAATATTAGGCGATGCTTCCATTCTTGATTATAAGTGTTAGATTAATGATTTTCTATATTCCTTTTCCCATAGTTATTGATGTAACTCATTTGTTCCACTGAAAAATTTTGCTCCAAACTCTAATTTTTATGTGTGAAATTTGTTGTATTACTCATATCATTCAATGCACTCACCTTTTTAGCTCCCAATCTCATGATGAGTTTGGTCATATTCTTTGGCAAAGCATCAAATTTAGCATTTAACATTGTCATGTTATCCACCTCATATACTCCAACTAATTTCTTTACCTCTCCCTTTACATTTACTCTTTCACTACACCACTAGTAGTTGTATGAAAATTTCTCAAGCAAATTGTAGGCTTCATCCTCGATTTTGCTCATCAAATTACCTCCAGCTATTGCATCAATAGAACTCCTCATATTTCGTGACACCAATTGTAAAAAATTTTGCACAAGCATCCACTTTGGGATCCCATGTTGATGAAACCTCCTTTGTAGCTCCTTATACCTTTCCCAAGTTGAATAATGATTCATCCTCTCTTTTACTTAAAGAATTAAGCTCATTTCGCAATTTCATTGTCTTGCCTAAAGGGAAATACTAGGCAATGAAAGCTTGTCCTAATTCCTCCCATGTAGTGATTGATTTGGGCAGTAAGGAACTAAGCTAATCTTTTGCTCTATCTCTCAATGAAAGGGAAAAATAATCTTAGCCTTATTGCATCTTCATAAACTCCATTGATCTTGATCATGTGCATGATCTCCAAAAAGTGTGCCAAGTGCACATGTGGATTCTCTATTAGATGCCCACCAAATTAGGATTTGTAACAACCAACATTTTTTGTTATTAAAATTTGAATTTTTGGATAGAATATTCTTAGAATATTTAGAAACCAGACTGAAAAAGTGAATAAGGGTAAATATGTCAAAGAAATGTAATAAGAATATAAAAAGTAAATGAAAATGCCAAAAGATGACAAAATAATAGAAATGGTAAAATGGTGATAAAATGGAAAAGGGAGGGTAAAATGGTAAGGTGGCAGGGCACGTAGGCTGGGAATCAAACCATAGGCTCGGTGCCTAAGCCAATGCTGAGCCACTTTTCCTTTAAAAAGGGAGGAGGCAACAACAATATAAGATTTTGGTGAAACCTTCCTCTTGCCAGTGATAGATACATGCCTAAATCCTCCCAAAACATAGAAAATCAAATCAAGAAGAAAAAAGGAAGAGAAAAATATTAAGGATTACATTAAGAAAGGCAAAAGAAAATAAGTATTGGAAGTGAACAACAGTCGGCCGGAGTGAAGCAGGAATACTGGGGGGAGAAACTTGATGACATTAAGCTCTCCTTCAATAAATGCCTTCAAAACAGGTTAGTTAACTTCCTTCTAACTTGTTTAAGGATAAATGGGTGAAAAGTATGACATGCATGAAGGATTGAAGAAGATTTTGATGGAAATGTAAAGTTTGGGTTTCAAAACCAATTATTGATGACAATGGATTAATGCATGTTTAATGATTCTTAAATGGAAAGAGATGCATGTAAATAAGTTAGAGGATAGTGAAAATGTGATTGCATGTTAGATTTGATAAAGTAAGGGTGATGATGAGATAATTACAGGAAGTGGAAGATAATGAACAATAATCTAAATCTTGATGAATTGTAATAACGGTAAATAATGTTAAAATTTAATATAGGTTTCTAGATGACCCTATTAAGGTTAAATGATGTTTAATGATATTAAATGAGGTATTTCCAAGTGAAAACATGCATGAAAATTAGTCTAAATGGACTGGAAATAATAAGAAGCAAGTTTTGACCTTATAGGCTAAACCTGATTTTTGGTCACTGGCGTGATTATTTGACCACCATGAAACTAACTTTAGAGCCAAGCCATATAAATGACTGAAGATGTAACTGAGATATTTGGTTGACTTGGTCAATAGAAGGGCTCGAAAGGAGGGAATATGAAGGTAGCCTAAAGATGCTACCGAGGCATTTCCCTAACTCTGTAAAATATAGAGAATTACATGAATGAATGAATGAATCAAGACATTAGTTGACTAGGTCAATGAGATGACTCAGAAGCCAAAGAATTTAACTGAGACATCCACACGACTAAGCCGATAGAGTTATGGCTAGGTATCGAAAGATGCATATCAAGGTATAATTCGACTAAGTAAATAATTAATGCATGGGGAAGTATGGGGATGAGTCTTAGAGAGTAGAAAGGGTGTATGTATATGTAATGTCTTTAATTCAAAGTTGGTCTATGTAGGACTAGACTCAGGTAATCAGAGCTAGCACTAGATTGGATTATTTTCAAGATGCAATTTTCTAGGTGAGTAGACGCTAACTATTTCTTAATGTATGAAGCGAAATGTTTTATGGAATATGCATGTATCATAATGCTTTAGGTTGCTTACATTAGTAGCATGAGATATGTTGCATTGCATATATGATATGTGATATGTATGACTTGGTGGACACTAGATGAGCCATAGACTTTAAATGATTATGATGAATTGACGAAAAGGAAAGGTAATGTATGGGTGACAAGTTGGACGAAATGAGCTACTTGACACTAGTATGCAGTCAGACCAAAATGGCCAAAAGGAGCTTTTTGGCGCCATGCTTAATGTAATGTTCGTTTGAGAGTATGTTATGATTGCCTGAATCATTGGCCTGAGGGTATGCTTCGACTGCTCGGGTTTAACGTTAATGAAGTCATGAGGAGTTGTCTTGACAATCGAGCACCAAAGTCTATGGGATAGTTTCACCTTATGTGCAAAGTTATGTGAACTTTTTTACAGTGATGCATTCCACTAGCATGAGAATGATGATTTTTATGTATGGTTTTTCCATGTCTACTCACGAAGCTATTTCATAATAGCTCAAAACCCTTTTATATCTATCTCCTCTCCCCTCTCCTTTCACCCATTTTTCATATGGTCAAGATGATGACTTGGAAGAAGGGTCCCAGATGAATGTATATGTATAGCTACTACTGCCCTGAATGATGTAATGTAACAAAATGTTTAACAGAGAACATAAGTATGTATAACTCTATATAGAAATGTATGGTCACTACGTATGTCATGAACTGATTTTAGGGCCTAGGAGATTAGGTGTCTAAAATATGAAAATAAGTGGGAAAATAAATAAATGTGAAAGAAAAAGGAAATAAAAATAAAGGAGAGTAGAGAAACAAAATAGAGTAAGTGAAAATAGAAAAGAAAAAGGAGAAAATGAAATTGGAAAATAAAAGAAAGTAGAAAAAGAAAAGAAAAAGAAAAGAGAAAAGAAAAGAAAATAAAAGGAAATTATAAAGAATATATATATAAAGAAAATGGGAAAGGAGACTTAGAGAATTAAAAGAGAAAGAGAGAAAGAGAGCAAAAAGGAAAATAGAAGAGAGAAAGAAAAGAGAAAGGAAGACAAAAGGAAGAAGAAGAGGAAGAGGAAGAAGAGGAAAAGAATCAACAAGGTTAGTTACATACTCTCTAAACTCTAGATTTTTATACATAGATTTTGATATAGTGGACTAGAGGGTTGAAGTTAAATCTAACCTTAAAGGATTAAAATATAGAATCAAAGTAGTAAAGATGAAAGAAGTGAGAAAAGAGTTAAAGAAGTGAACTCTGGAATTAGGGCTCACGTGAACAGTAAACTCGTGAGACTATTTTGGTGGAACAAATGACATCAAAAACTTATAAATGATATACCAATATAAATCTTAGAATGTTAGCTACAATTATTCAGAATAGCACTTTGTGAAATTAACTCATTTAAGGCATGAAAAAGTAGAAAGAATAGACAATGGTCAAAACTGCATGGTTCTGAAATTTCAAAACAGAGTAGTTAATGTTTTAAATAATTTGAAGGCCTTAATAAAGAGATAAAATTATGAAATTTGGCATGAAGCTAGTTTAGGAAGTTAGCTAAAAGTTTTATGTTTTGAATTTTGGCCAAAATAAAACCTAAACTAGACAAAAGAGTTGATAAATGAGATGTGTCATTGGATTCTGCAAGAAATGCTGCAGAAAGGTAAATGGTTGGTTTGGTACTCAAATGGAGTCCAAATGACCTGAAATTTTGAGTGAAGGTTTTTTTATATGGTTTATAACTTCAGTTAAAATTTGATATCAAAATGACTTGAATTGATGGAAAAATGAGTTGGAAACACTAAATATTAGTAATAGAGGTACTTTAACGGGTATTAAATTTGAGTAAGTAGAAAGTGGCCCAAATGAACTTCAAATAAGCTAAAATTTTATGGGAAGTTTTAATGTTAAGTTTTTTAGAAGTGTAAAAAATTTGAGAGCATTTGGAGTTGAGAAAGTTGGGTTTCTACCTTTGGGAATGGAAGTCGCGACTAGGTTTCGCGGGCTCGACATAGGACCAAAACCAGACAGTAGCTTTTGGACAAAAGTCGCGAGTGCGACCAGGGAAGTCGCGAGCGCTAATTGGTCGAAAAATAGGCAGAAACTTTATTTTCAAATTCACGAGCGTGATATGGGAATTCACAGGCGCGAAAATGGTCGATTTCGGACAGTAACTTTGAAGAAGTATTCGCGAGCGCGACTTGAGGACTCGCGAGAGCGACTTAAGGACTCGCGAGCGCGATTTGCTTCTGTCAAAGAGAAATTTTGAAAAAAATGTTAAGACTTGAAACATATCTTAGGGATTTAATATTAGACTTTTGTTTATAGTATTCAATGAATACTTTTGAATGAAAAGTATCACAGTATATTGATAAGTATTGTAATGTGAATAGGTGTTCGAAGCGAAACTAATCTTAAAGCTCGGGATAGAGTGGAAAAAGGAAAATCTAGAGAAGGTAAGTTATAGGGTCATTGTGTAACATTGTGCACAATGACTATGTGTTTAAATAAATGATAATTGTTATGTTGTAAACTATGAATCATCATGATACTATGTGCATGGTGACATGTTGTGAAATGTGTGTATGACTATGTTAATTTGATTATGAATTTGTAATGTGAATGAAAAGGATGTTTGATGAAATGTGATCATATTGATTGAGTAGTGTATCTCATGTGATTGATATATTGATTATAGAAATGTGATTATGGAAATGAAATTTGAGTTGATGAGATTTGATATGTATATGCACATGATTGTGAAATATGAGATATGTTGTGCATATAATGACATGAGATTCATATGACATTTCATACGTGACATGATGTTGGATCATAGGAAGATCCGTCGAGATGTAGTGGTGACCTGTGATATAAAATAACAACATGGGAAGACCCGTAGAGATGTAGTGGTGACCCATGATATAGAGAAAAAAAAAGAAGGGGGACGGGAAGACCCATAGAGATGTAGTGGTGACCCGTGATAAAAGAAAAATATATATATATGAGTGTGTGAACCCCTCCCCCAGATTCGCATAGGATGATAACATGCAGATGCAAATACAAATAGGGATGGATGCACGTGATGTGTGTGAGTCGCCACTTAATTTAATTATTTAAGAGTAAATTAAGAAAAATCCTATGACTCCAGT
>CAOGCB010867218.1:0-12225 GCA_948266635.1 Cnidoscolus chayamansa | reverse complement strand
GTCAAGTCCTCCTTGTTTTTGAATTATATCAAATGTTATTTACAAGACTTACAAAATTTATCCTCAAATCAATTCCGTGCTCTGGGTGGCTCATCTAAAGTGGGCAAATTGGACATTATGGGCCTATATATATATATATATTGTTTTATTTACTTATAAAAAAATAATGAATAATATACCAATAGAAATTTCTGAGTGTTGGATATAATTGTTCACAATATCATTTTACTAAATTCTATCATTTGAGACATGAAAATACAGTGAAAACATATAAAGATCTAAACTGCCGGATTATTGAATTTCAGTACAGGG
The DNA here is from genome assembly GCA_948266635.1 of Cnidoscolus chayamansa. NCBI lineage: Eukaryota > Viridiplantae > Streptophyta > Magnoliopsida > Malpighiales > Euphorbiaceae > Cnidoscolus > Cnidoscolus chayamansa. The sequence goes on along the minus strand of CAOGCB010867218.1, from coordinate 11,913 downwards.
CAATCAGTTTTATTTTTTTTATTTAGAAGTCTTAATGACTAGATAAAATTATGAAATTTTATTTGAAGCTTATTTAGGATGTTAGCTACAGTTTTCATATTTTTGTTAAAAACAGAACCTAAACTGGTCAGAAAAATTAAAATACCAGAGACTTGCAGTGAGATGTGCTACTGAAACTTTTAGGTTAAGCCTACACAAAGTACCAGAAATGTAAGTAGTGTGTTTGGTATTCAAATGGACTCTAAATGACCTGAAATTTTGTTTACAACTTTAATTGTATGTTAACATAATGTCTATGAGAAATGAGAGTAAACTGGGTGGATTTGAGCTATGAATTAATTTAGGAAAGATAGAAAGGTATTAAGGAGTAGGTTAGGTAAATAAAAAAAATAAGAAAAATATCAAATGATTTTAGATGGTAACCAAATTTGGTAGACAGCTTATATAACGTGTTAATGAAATTTAGTAAAACTTTCAGACCAAAATGAATTTAATTTGATAGTTGAATGGATTGAAATCACAAGCTATTAGCAATGGAAGTACCTTACCGGACAGTAGACTTTAGCTAAATAGAAAGTGACCTTATTAAGTTTGAAATGTGCTGAAATTTAAATGACATCTTGAATATTAAGTTATTTGAAAGTGTACAAAATTTTAGAACAATTGGAGTTGGGTAAGATATTGAAACAAGATAAGAAACATAGGCAGCCCATAAGAATCTATATGAGGAAAGCATGGAAAACAAGTTGAAATGTAGGGTTAATGAATTTTATGTCATATAATTTGTTCATCATATTTATTGATACTTTTGAATGAAAAATGCCTATGGATATTTGATGTAAGAAATTAAAATATAAAGTAGGTACTCAGAGCGAAAACATTTCTGCAGACCAAGGTAGGGTCGATAAGGGAAAGGTGAAAACAAGTAAGTTACGGATCATTGTGTGATCGTGTGCATAATGAAAGCATATGAAGTGTGTGACTACATGATTATTTAAATTGCTATTATTTGAGACATGGTGAACAATTGATTCATAGTTTGGGGCCACCATATGTATTTTCCCATAGAAGTTTATATTTTTATGCAGGAACATGCAAAATGTAATATTGAGATTTTATGTGCCTTGTTGTGATTGTGGATTGTGATTGAGAATTGATTAATGAATTATATGTGATTGATATGTTTTCATGGAAATATGGATAATATACATATTGAGGACATTCATTGATCATAATGAGTATGACAGTAATGTAAGGCATATGCACCTGAATGGTTGAGACATGATATATGATAATACATATAATGATGTAAGATACATATAGTATATCATACATGACATGGTGTGTTGGAGATGGGGATGACTCATGAGACTAGAGTAAAATATCGCACAACATGTATATTTCTCATGAGACTCAGGAATTGCACAACATATACGGATTCATGAGACTTGATTTGCGTATAGGTATATTATGGGTAAAACACAATGCATATATTCTCGTGAGGCTCGAGTATTCCACATATATGTGGATCTATGAGACTCGGTTTGTGTGCTAGTTCTGTGAGACTCGAAACGAATATTCGTAAGACTCGAATACTCTTTATTGATTATATATGCACAATCAGATTATGAGATATGGCCATGGGATGATAGGAGTATGGTGGGTGCATATCATGAATGCATTCACATCATATATTGAGACATTATATACCGAGACATCTTATATATCACTAATTTATATTATTCATTGAGTATGAATATGATGAAAATAATGATTGGAATTTGATAATATTTGATATGAGACAATTGTTTATCGATGCACATGATTTAAATTATTGTTATGCATGCTATTTGTGTTTTGTGCATAACTTATTGTGTAATTGTACTCAGTGTTTATTTCTGATGAACACAGGTGAGAGTAGTAAATAGAACCAGAGCAATCAGTAGACTTGTTGATTTTTTCAAAGGTAGTTAAGTTGTGCTTAGACATATATCCCGAAGTTATTGTATTTTGTATATTTTCTATTTTGTAACTATCACAGTAGAGAAGACGACAGTAAATGCAGAAACTATATGTACAGGTTGTGTGAATTGAAAATGATAACTCTGATAGTATGTAAAATTTATGTAAATATAAATGTGTAATTGTTTTATGAAACCTCCATATGATTTTTTTAGGGGATTGAGTTTTTTTTATGTGGATTTATATCATGATTTGATAGTGTGAAATATGAAAGGTTGATTTTTGTGAAATAAAATTAAAAACAAATTATAGAGCAATGATAAGATATAATCCCTTATAGGTTGATTAGTGATTTCTGGAGTTGTAGTGGAAAGTCATTAGTCAGTCTATGGGAGGCATGTCCAGGTGAGGGCATGACAAAGAGAATGAATTATGTATGAAAACCTTGTCCTGTTGTGGCCTTTTCCCTTTTATAAGGAGAATGGCTCAGCACAGGTTTGGTCACCGAGCCTATGGTTCAGTTCCATACTTGTAAAAGCCCAATTCCTCTTTTAGCACTTTTGTGCACTTCAATCTTTCATTTACATCCTTTAAAACTTTTACATTTTACTTTTTTTAACATGTTTACCCTTATTCACTTTTTCAGTATAATTTTCAACTGTTCCTCACATATTTCATTTGAGAAATCAAATTTTGATATCAAAGAAGTGTCGAGTGTTACATTCTTCCCTCCTTTAATAAAATTTGTCCCCGAATGTTCATCTCACATGTGTTTCATACATAACACATAGCTATCACACATAACATGAATATATCTTTCATACATAACATAACATCAATTTTTTTACATTACATTAAAAGGACTCACGACCCCATGTTCAAATAAAAAATGGGAAAGGGGTGGTAATAAGTCATATAGAATCAATATTCTCTGATGGCTTAGCCCGTGCAAGCAAATCATTTTCCATTACAACTCTCAGGTGTGAAACAAGTGCAGTACTTCTAAACCATGGATTTCCTGGTTTTCTAAGTATATTCCTCTATATTATGGTAGTTCCACAACACTTTAATCATATGTATCTCCTTGTTTCGAAGTCTCTTGATCTACGTGTCAAGAATCTATATAGGTTGCTGAATGTAAGTGAGATTCTCTAAAATCTCAAAGTCTGGTTCTCTAAAAACCTTACTTGGATCTGACACGTTATTTCTCAACATCAATATGTGGAACACCATGGGAATTCTTTCAATAGAGATAAGTAAATCGAGCTGGTAGGTAACATTATTTAACTTTTGAATTATTTTGAAAGATCCGATGTACTTAAGAGCTAACCCTTCTTACCAAATTGAAACACCCCTTTTGTTGGAGATAACTTCAATAGAACCATGTCCCCCTCAATAGAACCATGTCCCCCTCTTAGAATACTAGCTGCTTCCGTCTTACATCAACATAACTCTTTTGCATGCTAATTACAGTTCTGAGTCTTTCCCTAATTATATAAATCACTATGTTGGTGATCTCCATTGGAACAGCCCAATTCCCCCACCTACTACTCATGTTAGAAGTCCGACCACTCGAAGGTGACCGAAACCCTAAGAAGCCTTACATTACGTTCCATTAACCTTTTTATGTTCATTATCATTACACTTACATTAACATTTACATTACATAACATTTGTCTCATGCATCATAAAGATCAAGGCACATATCATATAGGAATAATTAAATTCTCAACACTGGCAACATACACATTCTGTAATAGCATACATAATAGTTACATCAATGCCTTAATCAAACATATAACATCATTGAACATTATATACATGAGATTAGAAAATAACTTTAACTTTTACTTCAATACATGTCACTAAACATTTATTAACTTATAATATTCTAGGGGAAAATACATAATTTACATCATAATGACACGTCCACTCTATCCTAATTTATTTAGTATACCCTGAATACCTATGAAAAACAGGATAAAAAATGGGGATGGGATGTGAGGAAATAAAATGGGTAAGCTATTTGAATAACTTAGTGAGCAATACATAAATTATAATTCTAAAAATATACATTTCATGCACGTGTATGTAACACCTTCAAACATTTCACATAAAGTAATATTGTCACCAAGATCCCTAAGTAGTTCTAGCTGGCAAGCCATCTTCTAGGAACTACTGATATTTTAAATACGCACAAAGAAGCTCCTTTCAGTCATCTTGGACTTACCATATACATAAACATAACATGCATATCCAATGGAACATCCCAAGGTCATTTAGTGAGTCATTTGAGGGTCAACCTGTGGTACATCCCGATGGACATTCCAAATGGATATACTTAGTACATTCAGAAGGACTTTCAAAAGGATATTTTCCATGGTCATAACATAGCATAAACATAGGGGATCATGGATCATTCAATATTACACTTCACATATCATGTTACAATGCAACACATCATATCTCGTGTCCTAATACAAACATCCTATAATATTCATGACGCGTGAACATGCTATAATCACTTCATAGTATTCTGTATCATAAAAAATTTTAATTTTATCCACACACCTTGAAAATGATGTATTTTATGAATTCATGGTTAGTCACTGAAGTCACTAGTTCTTGGAGTCCGGTCTTGTATTTCAGACTTAGGGTTAGAGACTAACCATAGACCTTTAGCATACTTTAAAACATTCCCAAAATCCCCAATTCACATAGCATAACATGACATTAAAACGTACATTACAACTTAGGTTAAAGTTGCTGGGAAGGGGAGTTTCGACAGTAGGTTTGAAGGCCGAAAGTCCCCCTTATAGAGACAAAAGTCTCTTTTTAGTAGCAGGGTTCAGCTGTCATAACTCAACATATGAGCCCAATTTCGACGGCTGAAATTGGGCGTGGTAGAATGCCAAAACCGAGCTCCTTTACATTTTTACTAAACCAAAACCTGTCAAAACTACATTTTAACACTTATATACATCAATTATCACTTCATCAAACTCAACTACACTTCTAACATCAACAGGCAACTCAATTTCATTAACATTCAACCATTTACCTAAACTTATATAACCTTTAACTCTTGATTTCATTCTATTCCTTTGAAATTTCTTACATGTAAGAATATATCTCAGTTTACTAGCACATTTAATATCAATTTATTCACTTCTAACATTATAATAACAATCTTTAATCATCATTTGTTTATAGTTCCTAAAACATCAACATTTTTCACCTTATTGCCCATCTTTCCTAAAACTTCATTTAGATTACATGCATGTTACAATGTCATATCAAAACATCATAACTAGCCTGATTTAAAGTAGCTGCCTATTGGACTCAGATTGTACCTCTAATATCAAGCTCGCCAAATCTTCTTCTCGCTTTGAGCTTTTCTTCAACAATATCTACTTCTTGACTCTTAATCTTTGTTTTTAGCTTCTAAACTTTACCCTTTTGCTTAGGTTTTTAAATAGTTTCGTTCTTCAGTGGACTTGACAGAATTCAAATTATGCAAACTTCACTTTGGTCAACTACCATCACTGTTTAATTATAGTGGTTTTGGCCAGCTAAGGTTCATTGACCGAACTTTATGTTCAGTGACCGAACTTTATGTTCAGTGGCCAAACCTAGCTTTAAAGGTTTTGCCCTAGTCGAATTCTCTTTTAGTCCTTCATTTCTTTTAAGTTTTTCATTTTCATCCTTAATAATTTCATTAATTAGATTTTAGTCCCTAGACCATTTTAAATTGACATTTTAAATCATAATCACTATTTTGACCTGATTTCTAAATATTCCACAAATATTTCATTTGGGAATTTCAATGTAAAAAAAGTGTCGGGTCTTACATCCATAATCTCGGATCCTTATATTGAGCCATTCCGATGCTCAAATGGTAATTATTGTTGTAAGCAGACTCCATTAATGGTAGATGTTGCTTCCATGAACCTCCGAAGTTTAGCATACATATATGAAGCATATCTTCCATTGTCTAAATGGTCCAATTTTATTGTCCATTTGTCTGTGGATGGAAGGTCGTGCTAAAGTCTAATTGTGTGCCTATAGCATTCTGTAGACTTCTCTATAAACATTAATGTGTGTGAACCGCAAGTATACGGGTCGCTCAAGTAATAAAGTAATGAATAAAGAATCGTTTCCACGAGAAATTGGATTTAATTATAAGATTATAGATGAAACGACTATTTGGACGAGATACTTTACTTGGGTCAAAATAACTAAGTTATAGGAAACAAATACGAGCTGACGTCCTAATTAATAATGTTGACCCCATAAGGAGAAAATATATTTTGATGATAACAAAACTTAATGAATTGTGCTAACAAATTGTTCAAAAATTTCAGGCCAAAGGGAGAAAGAAGACCAAGAGAATGAAGATATGAAAAAAGCATAGAAAGAAAGCTAATCATGAAGATATATGAAGGAATGAGACATAGGCCGAAAAACATGTAAAAAAATTGAGAACTTATGCCAATGATCTCTCATGCATTAAAATGTTTTTATTATGCTCAAATGATTTGTAAGACAAAGAAAAATCGAGTAGAGACAAGCTAAAATTAGATCCTTAATTTTAGCTTAGAAGCTAAAATTAGCTAATTAATTTTAGAAGAAGTATTTTTCATATAAGAAAATGAAATTAGCCAACCAGTCTTAAAATTAGCTGGCTGTTCTTAAAATTAGCTAAACTACTTTTAGTCAAAATATTTTTAGCCAAGCTACTTTTAGAGTAAGAATTTTTAGCTAAGCTAATTTTAAGCCAGACTTAATAGAAAGTCTGACACAGTACAGAGTGCACAGACTGTGCAGCCGTCTGGCAAACTTCAACGGCTAGAAAACTAGTCGTTGTGGTGTTTTCTTATGCAGGGACCTCAAGAGCAATATTTCTTCTATAAAACCTGCATTTACATCATGTTTTGGCTAATGAATACACGATATTATTGAGCAAACCTACCGAGCATATTTTCATTGATTTTTAGCATTTATTCAAGAGCTTCATTGGCATATCTTCTCTCTTCTTAATAGCATTTTGTTGTAACTATGAAAGAGAGATTTTTTATTTCGACATTCTATAAAAACATTTATTATATTCAAGTGAGAGTACATCACTTGGAAGAGGTAGTTTAGCACTTTGAAGCTAAAAGAAGTTTGAGGGGTACTCAAACTTGTAAGAGGTTTTCCAGCACCTGTGAAGTTAGGAAGAGGTCGCCTAAGTGCCTGTAAAGCTTGGCAGATTTGTAAAGGGTTTCATCTGTATCTGGAAAAAGAGATAGATAGTGGAACTCTTAAGAAGAAGCTTGAGAAGAGTGAATGTAGGCTGGACTTAGCAGAACCACTATAAAACCTGTGTTTGAATTTTCTCAACCTTACTCTTCACTATTTTATTGATTATTAAGTTCATTTTTCATTGATTTTTTAGTGTTGATTGAAACTTGAAGAAGTGCAATTAAGATCTGAAAGTTGATGAACTGGAATTATTAAACTTGAGAACCTAGCTAAATAGGCGAGATAAAATTACATGAACAGTGTTTCCTCAATACACAGAAATTAGCTAAGCTAGATTTACTGTCTAATATTATTAGTTTTCTGTGAACAGTAGCATGAACAATACATCTTTTATAGTAAAAAATTAGCTAAGCTAAATTCACTTTCAATTATCATAATTGATTAAATCAGCTCCCTCAAATAAGGATAGAACTTTTATTGAAAATACTTAGCCTTATCTTAGATATAAGTTTAGAACAACAACTTAAAAATTCAAGAAAAGTCGAAGAGGGATCAATTCACCCCCTCTTGGTCACTCAACCTTGGGACAATAAATAAAATAAAAGGGTACTATTTGAAAATTAATCTAACAAGCAACTCAAATTAAAGCAACAAGTTAATTAATAATTATTAATTTAAATAGAAATGATTTCAGAGAATTGAGCTTTCGTATTTAATTAAACCTAGATTTTCTCTAATTTAATCAATTGAAGAATAATTGTGGATTGAAGGGAATGAACTCTACTCTCACTAAGATTCTCTCTCAAGACATCAAAGTTGCATTTTAACTAAATCAATTCCTACTTTTGTGGCTCTTGGTTTAAATAAAACCCATTAAGCTCCCTAATTAATTCTTACAAACCTCTCTCATAGTCTTAGCCTATCTCCAGGTCTATGATTACAAGTTTTAAATCTTGGTTTTCTACCCTTAACCTTCACTTCTCAATTCTTCAATTAAGGATTCAGTTCATTATTTTGGGTGCCCAATCTCAAAACAAAGCAATCTTCCACAAGACATAAGATCAATCACAATTTCTTCATCATTAATTAAAAGTAAAGCAAACCCATAGTATAAACCAAGCACCACATACCCATACTCTGAAATCCAAAAGAAATTACTAAATCAACATGATTTTTACAATGGAATTTAACAACTAAAAACATGAACATACAGAAAAAGTAAAAGGAGTAGAAAAACCCTAAAGAATATTTGCTTGGAAGATGAATTCACAAGTAGGCTTTCCCTTTTTGGTGTGGAAAATTGTTGTCGCCTTCTTCAGAATTTTTGTTCTCTCCCAGTTCTCTGTTCCCTCTTCCTCCAAAATCTCTTCATCCTCATGCACGATGCCTCTTTCTTCCTCTGTCCCCATGATGGACCAAATGCTCCACTCTTTTCTTTTTCTTTTTTTTTTTTCCACGTGCCCAAGAAGAGAGAAATTTAAATTTTCAGAATTAGGATCAGTTAGCAAAGTTTCTTTTTTATTTATTTATTTTCTTTACCAATCAATCCCTTTTCTTCTTTTTATCTTTTTAAGGCCTCTATTGCCAAAATTTAACCTAAAAAAACAAAGAAATTACTATAAAGTGCATTAATTATAAAACTTAATTAAATGAAGTAAAAACACTAACAAATAGATAAAATAATTTATCAATTGGGAAAAATAAATATAAAATGGTACATAAATTTGAATATAAAATAATGTTAACAAATACCCCCAAACTCATACTTTTGCTTGTCTCCAAGCAAATAAAAACAGGTTTTGTCTCAAGAATTGCATAAATCATCCAACCAAGAGTTTTCAATCCTTTTCCTAGCCATCAACAAACCAAAACCATCCTTCTAGGCAAGAAAGAATCAAACATTACAAGAAAAGTAAAAAACAACAACGACATTTATCGATGAAATTATAGAAAAAGTGGTTGGTAAAAGACATTAACGACGGTTGACCGACTATTTAAAGCATTGGCATTTAAATTATCGACCATTTACTGATAAAATATTGTAGTTATATTTTTATTTTTCTTATAGTGAAACAATTACTCTAACAATCATTTCTTAGCCAAAGATTAAGCAAATTAGCCCAAAATATTCATACGTTAATTAGAACAAGAGCCTATTGTACTTAAATAAACCATAAACAATCAATGATCATAGTGTCTCTAAATAGTATGATGGTGTGAAATAGTTTGATGGAATGATATCCAAACTCATATGCAAACATCATATCCCTATCTCTGCTAATGTAGCAAACACTATCAAAGGATCATTAGGTCTTCTACAGGTTGTAATGGGGCTAGGGGTTCATAATATGGTTAACAAAGAGAGGGAAGATATTCAAGTATGATAGTAATTAACTTATAAAATAAATAAGTTGTATATTTTTCTTTTTCTTTTTTTTTTAATAGGAGAATTTCACACTTGATATTTTTCATGCTAGCATACATTTTTACATCTACGGTTATTCATCCCAAACTAACACTTGGATTACTATCTTCTTTTTTTTTTTTTTTAATGTATATATGCTAGCATTTTTTATATTGTAATTCTCTATTATTTTTTTTCTTTGTATTTTTTTTTTCTATTTTTTATAAGAAAATACTCTCATAAAGGTAGGCAAGCGTTTAGGCTTCGGGCTAGGTGATGATGTAGATTCTAAAGAAATAAAAATAAATAAAGGCTCAAAACGGTTACAAGATTTTTTTTTCTTTTTAAGGTAGGCAAAAGGTTTAAATATAGGCTAAACAAGGAATGCCTAAATCCTTTATTTCAAGTGTAAGCTGAAATTTCGCCTCAATAAGTTTACAAGATTTGTTCTAGGAATAGTGAGACATCAAATGATCAAATCTTGCCTAGTTTTTCTTTAAGGACTCAAGACCATTTAATGAAAGTATACATAGACTAATGGACCAACCTTTAGTTAGAAATTGAAGAAATTAAAGTAATTATTCACATCATTGCACCTATTAGGCACTTTCAATCCATCAAACCATCTAAAAGCAAGAAAGATTATTCTTGTTTTAGGGATTTCACCTTTCGAGAGACAAGAAAACATAATCATGAAAAATGATTTCATGAAAAGTACAAAAAATATGAAACTCCTAAACATATATATATATATATATATATATACACACACACACATCAATGAACATCCTATATGTGTGTGCAATTACATAATGATTATGCATACTATCTAAATGATGCAGAAAAATATATTAATTTTTTAATCATTTGCAAAGATTTTGCCCACCCCTAAACTCAAAATGAATCATTGTCCTCAATGGTTCAAATAAGTTATATGATATAACATGTGAAAATTTTCAAGATAGAACGAGCTTGCCAAAAATAATAAAGATTTTTGGAATCGTACCTGGCAAGATTTACCCACCATAATTTTACAACATGTCTGATGTTGGTAACCTGTTGGGGAAACTGTATAAGCTAGAAATATGTCATAATAAATGAAAATAGCAGGAAAATAGTGAATTAGTAATGTCTAAGTTAATTATAGTCCCTAAGTTAAATCGAAGAATATAAATGCAAAGAACTGAAAGGCAATAAAAAGTTTGATAATAATCCGATAATAAAAACTGTAGAAAAATAAAAATAACTAAAAGGAAACAACATCGGCACAAGATGACAGCAATAACAGACTTTGAATTCTGGCACCCTAAAATGAAGATCACTCATCAGATTTTGGGCAAATATGGTTGGCTATTTTCTGCACCTTATGCATATGAACGAGTACGATTTCCACTTTGCTTTGCCGAGTTTCTAAAGCAACCAATCGGTTATCAACTCTTATTAATGCTTTTAAAATCGCCTCAAGTACTTTGGATTGAGACTCCAGAATTTCTTCATGCTATTGTATTTCATTTTCAGGAGATCGAATAAAGGAACTTGGACCTACGACATAATGGTTATGTGCACTACATGGTGTGTTGCAATTTTCAAATCCATCAAGTACTCTACTGACACTATTTGTCTAGCAGTATTTTTCACCAACTTGCCTACATATTTTCAGTGCAATCAAAATATCCAAAGTAATGGATTATTGTCCCACAAGCGGGTGAAAATCATGCAAAGATGCATCAAAACCATAATGTAGTGCCAATGGTGTTATCAAACCCCTATTGCTATATCACCCTTTTGTTTATGCACAATTCTAGATATATGCTATAGCAGAAAAAATATGATGCTCACCTTGTGCCTATGCATCATACACCACAATAGAAATAAGTCTCCTGAACCAACAACCCTTAAACTCAAACCTCTACCAAGAATAGTACTTGCAATATAGCGTTGCATGTAACAAAAGGCAAGATTTAAAATTCGACTAGCTTTGGATAGAATAGGGCTATATGCATCCTGACCACCTGTAATTTCATGCCAAAACACATGTTCATACTCAGTTTTATTCTGCAATATTTCTTGTAACCCTGTACTATTAAATCCATAAACATAATTAAACTCATCCATGGTCATTTTCCTCTCAACCCCTAGACAACGAAAGTCTATCAACCCCCTATTATTTCTATCAAACGGTACTAAGGTGATCTTTAAAGAGCTGATAAATTCTAGGGTTAAATTTGTATATGTGGGAAATCTCAATTTGGCAAATTCTGTCCAACTCACTACATCTAAATAACTACTCATTTCATCAAAAA
>CAOGCB010867159.1:0-24377 GCA_948266635.1 Cnidoscolus chayamansa | reverse complement strand
TTTTTTCTTTTCTATTTCATTCTCTTTTACTTTTCTATCCTTTATCATTTTTCCTTTATGTTTTCATTTTCATTTGCTCTTATTTCTATTCCCATTTCCAATTTGTTTTCATCTTTCTTTATTTACTTTCATGTCTTTTCTTTTATATTACCCCTTAGTTTCCTTCCTTAATTCCATTTCTCAACTTACTTTCTCATCTTCCTTTCCATTTCATTTTCTATCCTTGTTTCCACTTCTTAATTCTCTATTCCTTACCTTAATTAATCAAATTCTTGTTAATTTCACTAGTTTAGGTGCCTACACTCCTAGGCCCTAAATCAGGTCATGACAGAGGCTACTCGCGATTCTTATTTCCTGTCACTAGATTCTGCAGCTGAATGCATACTTTTGCAATTATATTTTGCACTATGCCAAAAATTAGAGTAGCTTGACATATCTTTGGCTCATCAAAAGTTAGTGGGCATTGACATTAGATCATAATTAATATTTACAGTTATACTATGTTGTTTATGCGTTTATCTCGAAGAGCCTTGTGTTATATTAGGACATTTTGCAGATTATGGATTTGGCATGACTAATTTATTCATCAGGCAATGTCTAAAGCTTACAAATTTCAGTAATGTTGAGGTTATATGGACGCATATGCACATATTTTTAGCCATATTCACTAAGCTCAAAAGAATATGACAGTACCTCTTATGAAATATAAATATAAATTTGAATCTGAGTTTGTATTTTCTTTTAGTTGTATTAGATGTGGCATCTACTGCTTGCAACTTAATGTCTATTTCTTTTCAGATTACGTGCGCCTTTGGCCTATATATTTGGTGTGCGGCAGCTGATCCTGCAGACCCTGGAGTTTTTAGGTCCAAAAAGTATCTCAACATTCCATATGATAGAAAGCATGGCCAACAAAGGGTTTCTGAACTAGGTGAAGGTGGGGAGTCAACTTCGTCAATGCATGATGGAAATGCTTCCATAGTTGGGGATAAATCTCTAAACAAGGGATCAGAGGTTGCAGAAGTGATTACGAAAATCACTGACATGGATTTTGAGCAAAAGAATGCAATATCAGGAAACTCATCTTGCCTCCTTTGGGCTTTGTTTCCATGTGCACTTATCTGCAATTTCTGTAGTTCAAATGATGAATCTTCATCACAACAGATGAGTGAAGATGGCATGTTCTATTGCAGTTTGTGTGAGGTTGAGGTTGGTACAACTTCCTAGTGTTGCTTTCTGTTTAGTTCTCTAAAGTTTTGCTTTCTCTTCCTTTTTCTTTGTAATCTATGATGACTTCGAGAAAACGTCTAGTCAGTGGTTCTTGAGATGATCACAATAAGGTAATATAGGATTTTAAGTTCTGCCAAGCAGATCACCTTGTTAGAATTTTCAAGTTCACAAGCCTATCATGCATCTGATTAACAATTTTCAGATCTACAATATTAATTTAACATTAATTTTCTAGAAGTTTATGCTTATCAAATTATTACCCTGGCCAGGTTTTCAAGTACAGCAAGCACTGTAGAGTTTGTGACAAGTGTGTGGACTGTTTTGATCACCACTGCAGGGTACAAAAGATCTTGATCACTGGACATGTTTCATTCTTATTTTAACTTGCTCTGATGTTTCTTTAAACTGTCCATATTTTCCAGTGGCTTAACAATTGTATAGGCAAGCGGAATTACAGACAGTTTTTCACCCTAATGGTTTCTGCTCTACTTCTGGTAAGCACAAGACTCCAAATTCTGCCTTACCTGGAATCTTCAGATTGTCAGGCCAGTCATCGACGAACTACGACTGCAAATCCTGTATTAATTCCATGTGTCAAATATTTCCATCCTTCCCAATGCAAATGTCTTAATCCTTAGTATGATGAAAGACATAATCCAGGATTTACGATCGTGTACTATCTTCGACATTCCCACTCAATTGTTTCCAGGACATTTCAGTCATGATGTTGAACCTTTTTCATAGAGTCCTTGGTTTTTGCTTTTCTTATACTCCAATTGTTCCCCAATTAAATCCCACATTCTTAAAATAGTTTTTGCTGCTTTGATTTTCCCAAGTGACATTGGCAGGACTGAAGATCACCCAGAGTAAGAATTTTACTTTTCAATTCATTTTCATTTTAGTTGATTATTGACAGGTATATACATGGTTTGTGCACCTTGGGCTTGAGATTGCAGCTTATTCTACAATGGTTGACTGGAATCCTTGTACTTCTATGCTGTTTTCTTGAGCGGAAGCGATTCTCTGTGGAAATCTCCTCCAAATTAGGAAGCAGTTTCTCTTTGGTCCCATTTGTTACTGTTGTGGTGAGTTTTGTTTATCTACTAGACTTTTTCTCTGAATCAAATGAATGAAATGTAATTGTTATGTTCTTGTAGGTATTGTGCACCATATTGGCTATGATTGCAACTCTGCCCCTTGCTCAGCTATTTTTCTTTCATATCCTTCTCATCAAGAAGGTAATGTTGAATTATTTCTTGTGATTATGCCAACTTTTTGATGAATTTTGGTTTCATTTTTTAGCAATGTGTTAATATTTGTTTTCTTTTTCCTAGCAGGGAATCAGCACATATGACTACATTATAGCTCTAAGGGAGCAGGAGCAAGAGCAACAAGGAGTTGGAGGCCAGCGTAGTCCCCAGATGTCTCCTGCCAGTTCACTCACTGGATTGAGCAGTGCAAGCTCTTTTTCGACTTTCCACCGAGGCGCATGGTGTACACCGCCTCGCCTGTTCCTGGAAGATCAGGTACTTCTTCATATATCATTTTTCTGGGGACTTTGCTATTATTGTAAAGTGCACATATTGTTTTATGGGATTTAACTTGATGATAACATACAAGTTTTATTTCATGGTGTTAGAAACCTGCAATGTTTGAAATTATGTGATTTAGAAAGTGTTAAGCAGGAATTGTTTGTTCAACCCTTCTGCAATATGGCCATGCTCTTGTCCTCAAGCTTAGTCTGTATGTACCGAACTGTTTTCCTTCTCAGTTTCACAATTTTATGTCAGATTTTGTGCATCGACACATTGTTTTATCTGTTTGTCATTAAGCTCTAATAAGCTCATTAACTTAGCAGTGGCAATTGGTGTTTGCACTTCAGTTTTGTCAATGCAAATATGTCGTCGTAGTTGTATTGCTGCTGCAATTTTTTTTCCTTTCCAGTTTGATGTTGTTCCACCGGAGACTGGATCTGTCAGTTCCTTGGGAAAGAAGACAGTGGGAGAGGAGCCAATCAGGAAAAAGAACACAGCAGCAGTAAAGATCAGTCCATGGACATTGGCGCGATTAAATGCAGAAGAGGTTTCAAAAGCTGCAGCAGAGGCAAGAAAAAAGTCACGAATCCTGCAACCTGTGGTGAGAAGGGAACCCCCATTTGGCCTAGAAGGAGATGGTAGCCTTGGCAGCAGCGGCCGTCGGATGGTCCCAAGGCCTGACAATAATAGAAGGAGAGTTAATAAGAGAGTACGCCTCCCAGCTGACCTTCCTATGGAGCATGTAACTGAGGTTTCTGGTATGGCTGCTGAGACAGGTTTCTCTGAGACATCAACAAGTTTGGCCCCTCTTCAGCTTGAGGCAAGGAGTGCTTTCCAAACTAGCCGAACAATGTCAAGCTCAGTAGCCATTGTTGCTTCTTCTCCCGAAAGCAGTTTAGACTCGCCTGACATCCACCCATTTCATGTTTCCTCGGCAGGACCTGAAGAGTCTAGGAGGTTCACAGGTCTATCAGTTGCAGGTGCTGCTGCTTCTCACAGTGGAATCCCACTATCCAGGTCCACTAGTGATGGATATGAAGCATCTGGTGGGGAAGATAGTGACAGGGTTCCTTCTAGGCTTGTCCAAAGGTCAACAAACTGGAGTAACCATCTCTTCCGTCCTGATCAGGATGAGAGTTTTCTTAGATTGAAAGCATCATCTTCATCTAGCCATGCTAACAACAGAAAGCTTTGACTATGTTCATTTTGATTCCATCAAGGGGAAAAGCTCTACATTCTTTAATTCTTGGGCTAAAATATTTGGAGGACTAGACTAGCTAATCATGTTGCTCATTGATTTGGCAGAATGTGGAATCAGGGATTCAAGTGGAGGACATGACAATCCCAAATTTGATAAGGTCTCTTTGCAGCCTTCAAATTGACAAATTTGTTTATATTACTTTCAGCTGTAATATTTTGCTTGGCTTTTGTTAGAATGAATTCTGATGAATGAGTATCTTATATTAATCTTCATGTTTGGTTATATATTTTACCAGGAAGGATAGGCTTGAACATATGATCAAGAAAATGATTATGATTGGCTTTGCTTGATCAACTTGTTACTGATTTCTGACATGATTGTTCTTCAATTTATAGTAAAAAAAATTATTAAAATTAATTTTGTTTGAATAAGGTAATTATTGTTAAAATTTTGATCCAAAATTAAGAAAAATTTTCAATCATTCAAGTACATATTTAGGAAAATAGCTTGGATCTTAAAAATTGGTTTTCATCAAAAATAATTTTTTCTGAAATAATTTATTTATTTTTAAATTTACTTATAATATTTAATAATAAAAATGTTAACAAGTATGTTTCAACTTTCTAATTGGCTATGGTGCCAGTTTATCATAAGATTCAAGCTTAATTTCCAAGCAGATGCATGTTTCAACTTGCTCATTTCACAAGGTCTCAACTTATTTCAATCACCGTTAAGATTAACTATTTGAAGTTGAACCTTCTATATGTTTCAGACTGCAGTGCAGTGAACATCTAGTATTGGTTGTTAGCTGATGGAAATACTGCTGTAATTACTAATTCTTCTTCAAATCATTGGATGATAAGCAGTGTCAATAGAGATTAATTCTTAATAACAAAAGTATATGTGCAAAAGGCAAGCAAAAAACGTCTACTCATACAAAGATCAAGTCCTTTATCTCATATAACTTGCAAGTTTAATATTCTTTGCACCAGTCTTAGGGAACTACATGTTTTTAATACATTAACTATGAGGTATTACAGTCGAGAAAATAGGACAACTTCGAGAGAGAGGCATTAGGAAGCCACTTACCTTTTTACATATAAGCAACAGATACAAGGTGAGGGACTTTTTCATCATCAAAGGGCAAGCTGATATACCCCCTAGCAAATTCATCAGCAATTTCCCAAGCAAGCTCCCCATGTGCAGCCTTGCAATACATATACAGAACAGTATTTGCAGCAATAGTGTAAAGTAGCAGCAGCATTAGCAGTGTTGAAGTTGACACAATTTTCAGAACAAATGCACAACTCTTCCATCCATCGTTAGTGCCAATACCCAGTTTGATCCCTGAGACAGAGTTGATGAGTAACAAAATACCCACCAAAAATCCAAAAAGCGATAAAGCCAAAGCCATCCCTCTCATTCCCTTTAAGAGAAAACTACTACGCTTCAATGGCTCAAGACCCCAACTCGATTCCACTACCACAATAACACCTACCAGATACCAATTTACTTGCAAATACACTAAAACCACTATCAATACAATCAAAACAACGACAGAGAACACAATAGAATAAGGAGAAAATAACTCGACTTGAAACCCCACAAACTGAATCCCCATAATAACCAAAAATAAGAACAACCCAGTAACGAGAAATATCGCAAAGACAATAATTTGAAGTAAACTGGTTGTTATTAAGAGTGGAAAGAAAGACATCAAAGCCGATCTGATAGATGCTACGAGCTTGACCGGTCTACCATAGAATCCGTGGAGAACGCTGTAGGTGATAGAACCAACGGCAAGAAGACTGAAAACAAAGACAAATAGAGAGAAAAGAAGGGAGAGAACAAGGGTTTTGACAGTAACAAGATTAGATGGGTCCTGATCATGGAGGAAGGAGGTAGAGAGGAAGACATGGGAGTTGAGAGTGGAGGATGGTGCGAGGAGGTTGTAGAGGGTAGGGTAGACAGCGAAAGAGAAGGAGGTTGGAAGGAGAAAGAAGACAGAGAGAGCGAGGAAATGGCGGGAGTGGGCATTGATGATGCGTTTTGATTCGGTTAAGACAGTGCAGAGGTCGATAGAAGGAGGTGCCGGAGTTGCCATGAAAGAATTGTGGAAGAGGAGCGTAGAGAATACAGAAGAATCCGATCAATCGATTGAAAGCGAAAGCTTTTGTTGAATTTTGCTTGCGGGTGCAAAGAAGTCTCGCTAAGATCGCTTGAAAAATTAGTTTTCGGTTGTTTGGTCGTTGGCTGAGACTGAGATGGGCTTTAGCGGGTCAGCTAAGGGGAGATCTATTGATTTGCTGCTAATTACTCTTCAGTCCCTTAATTTTGATATAATTAATAAATATATCTTTATATTTATCAGAGAAATATTTTAGTCTATGCTTTAAGAATTCTATTAGTATTTTTTATCAAAAAGAGAAATAACACTTATTTGGAATTAAATTATTATCAAAATTATGACGATTTTAATTTTATATAAATTTTATATCTATATTCTTCATTTCACATCTGATGATTCTTATTTAATACAATAATAATAAATCTTAGTTCTAAATTAGTTGGGGTCGGCTGTATAAATCATCTAATAAAATAAGCTCATAAGCAATATATTTAATAAAATTATTAAATTAAAAAGTCTATAAATTAAATTCTTTAATTATTTTTAAAAAAATTACAGATTTATTTATATTATTTAATTTATATAATTTTAAATATTTATATTATTTAGTTTTTATAGTTTTAAATTTATCTTGAATTTTAAAAAAATTATAATAAATTTTAATATAATTACTGAAATTATATTAATTAATAAAAAATAGTCTTTAAAATAAATATTTTTTATTTTTACAATATTAATTTTTTGTTCATTCTAATTTTCTTTTTTTATATATATATTATAAATATATACCATTATAATAAAATATATATCAATATTATGTATACAAAAATATTATTTTATTAATATATTTATTTTACGAATTATTTTAAGAAGTAAATAAAAATTTGAAGATTATATTATAATTTATTATTAAAAAATTATTTAAGGTTTAAAATTTTAAATAATAAATATCAAATTTGTTAAATCTTTTTTCAACAATTTTTTTAAAATTGTATTAAGTGATTTCTATTTTAAAATTATTTAATTAATATTTTTATATTTTATAAAATTAAATTTTAATTATTTATAAATCTAATTTTGAAAAAAAAAACTTTCATTTTTTGTTGTTTTAGGAAATGAAAATATATATATATATATATATATATATATATATATATATATAAATTAAAACCGATGATGGTATCGGTCTGAAATTATTTTGATTCTCGATCTCAATCAGGTTCAGTCTGGATGCACGCCTTTAATGAAAACTAAAATTATAAATTTATTTTAATTTTTGTTTTGTAATTAAATAACTAAACAAATACTTAAAAAGATTAACTCTAGAAAATTTCTCCCAACTATGCCCTAAATTTTGTTATTTGTCCCACAATTTTTTCATAAAAAAATCATTTTACCCTTAAATTTTATTTTCAAATAACTTATTTTATTTTTTTAAATTTAAAATGTGAAATTTTTAAATAAATAAATTTAAAAAAATATGTAAGTTAAAAAAAAAAAAATGAAATCATTGCATCTAAACAAGAGATGATGTTATTGGGCTAATAGTTATTAGATGGCAATTTCTTCAAGGTGCACACCTATAAATTGGCCAAATCTCCTACGAAGTCAGTCACAATCACCAAGAATCCACCGACTGCTCCTCTTCAGAGACCTAAACGCATACATTTGATTGGCAATTCTTTTCTTTAACCAGGTGTTTCTTTTTTCTTTGTTTGATCATTCCCAGATCTGATTCTATCGTTTTTATGATACCTGCATTATTGCACTTTAAAGCAATCTGCGTTGATGTTATTGGGTTTTGATAACAATAGCTTGCTCTGGTTAATTCGTATTTGATGAGGTGAACCTCCGCGTATTTAGAATTTTTGTTTTTTGGGTCGTTATCGTTGATAAGATGGAGATTTCTGGTGGGAGTTCTCCTAGAATGAGTCTGGATCAGTTACAAAAGGAGGGATCTGAAGAGACCCAGTTGCAGAATTTTGAGTTGGAATTAACTGGACATATTCATGGCTATAATCATCAATTCCATTCAATGAATGCATTGGAGATCTTGAGAGAAACCGTGAGGATTCTTCGGTATAATTCTTCTTCGTTTATGATAATTGTTGCCTTGCTTATTTGTCCAGTATCTGCCATTGTTTTATCAAATGTATTTGTGGATCAATCTGTAGTTAAGAGACTGACTATTAGGCTTTTGTTAGTTGTAAAATCTGGAGGACTCCCATTGAGGCCTTTTGTCAAACACTCGTGTCACCATTTCTCCGAGATGGTTGTTTCTTCTGCAATGTGCTTCCCTTTTTTTATCACGTTGTCTTTGTTATCCAAAGCTGCTGTAGTTTATTCTGTAGATTGCACTTATTCGAGGAAAAAGGTTGATGTTTCAAAGTTCTATGTGGTGATAAGTAAAATTTGGAGAAGAATTGTTTCAACATACTTGTGGGCATGTATGATGATTGTTGGTTGCGTTACACTGTTCTGTGTCCTTCTCTTAGCTATCTGTAGTTCTTTTTCAGTAATTGGTTTTTCACCCGAGTTAAACTTGTATGCTGCAATGATGGTGGGGCTAGTGTTCTCGGTTGTTTTTGCCAATGCAATCATCATTTGCAACATTGCCATTGTCATCTCTGTATTGGAGGATGTTTCAGGGCCGCAGGCCTTGCTTCAGTCCAGTATTTTGATTAGGGGACAGACACAGGTTGGTCTTCTCATATATCTAGGATCAACAATTGGAATGGCTTTTGTGGAAGGGTTGTTTGAACATAGAGTGAAGACACTGAGTTACGGGGATGGAACTTCAAGAATTTGGGAAGGTCCTCTTTTAGTGATTATGCTTTCATTTGTGGTGCTTATTGATATGATGATGAGTGCAGTTTTCTACTTCAGCTGTAGATCTTACAGATTGGAAGCCTCTGATGCTGAATCTCAGTCAATTTTAGAAACAATTTCTATTTCTGCTGAATCAGCGGCTGTTCAATGACACGATGTTGTAAAATGATTATTGTAAGCCAATTGCCGAAAACTTCCTTCAGTAAATTAGGATGGAAGCTGCTGTGAGAAATTTTGTATTTTGTTGCTGGTTGAATTCTCTTGCCACAGATGAGCAATGGGAACTTCAGTAACCATTTGTGTTCAAGAGGTTATAGTTGTCAATAACATCAAGTGGCAGTCTGGTTTGCTGTAGAAATGTTACTAAAATGCAGTTGGTCATATTTTAAATGTATAGTGATCCATATACAAGAAAAGAAAAGGAAAGAGCATGTGAAGTTTAATAATTACAAACAGATGTAAAAAGTGGTAGTCCTTGAAGATAAACTTTGGGAAACTAAAGTTATTTTTTCTTTTCTCTTTATTTTCTTAGTTAGAAATTTTCTTTCTTTAGGCTTTTATATTTAATATCTTCGTCCTTTGCATAGTGTCCACTGTTTGATGGACTTCTGTTTGTTTGGTGACTACACAATAAGATCACCAAAAAGTTGATGTTGGATTGTAATTTGTCTGGTGTAATTAAATGATTCAAGAGTTATTGACAATAATCTGATGAAATTCTTGCATTAATTTGTAAATGAAAATTTACTTAATTACACTGCTTCTCTTGCATTCCACAAACTGATGTGTTGTTATGTATGGGATGAACCTCAAAGATCGTGTGAGTTTTTTCCCTCAATAACGTAGTAAGCTGAGAAATGATCTAATTCATCATAGATATTATCAAACATACCTTGCAGATTGAACATAATATCTATATTATTCAGAATTAAGTTAGATTTTTCCTTGGCATGGAATCTTAAGGATTTCTCTATGATTTGATATGTAGCCATTAGCCAAGTAGTTTTGGAAGTATTATCAGTTTTGCATATGTTCTAGTATCTGGAGCTTTGATGTAGGCAATTACAAGGACCTTGACCCTGATCAGACATGCATGGTATTCAATATATGTTTCTGGGTTTCACGGTTATGTGTTATCATTACCCAGTAATCATATAGGTTTTTGGGGAAAGATTCATGGTTATACAAATGCAGGATTTTGAAAGGACTTCCTTGTCAAGAGATGCATTCAGCTCATTAGAAATCAAATAATAATTGTCGCATTAGATTTCATGATTCATTCCTCCTCCCCTTCCTCCTCTTTACTACCTACCCCCTCTTTCTAGACGATCTTTGCATATCTTTACAGAGGATCCTGCTGTAAGATTGGTGAAAATTCAATCTTCTCGTTGGAGAGGAAGGTGCAGTTTACCATACTGTTTTTGATTATCTATAGTTGTTCAGGTATAATCCTCTTGCATGGGATGGGACATGTGTGAGACAGCTTGGAGATCATAATTCTATTGTGGTTGCCTTTGAAAGCATAGAATAGCTATATCACGTTTGAAAACTGAAACAGGAGTGATTGGGATACTAAATGAACTTTTTTTGGTTTACCAGCTGAGCTGTCACATTAGGCCTGTAGCTCATCAGCTTGAACATGCACTCTGTCATTGATGAATTCCAATATAATTTTAAAATATCAGTAACTTGGAAATGCCTTGCAACAACAAGAATATAAACCTCTTCTTGTTTAATTCCAATATAATTTCATTTTTCATCTCGAGATGGGATGTTTTGAAACACTACACCACGTGAAGGGAAATTTATTTCCGTATAACATATAAAAAACCAATGTACTGTTTTACAGGCCACCTTAGGGTATATTTTTATCTTAATGCTCTATATTTTCTCTTTCACCAGATCCTTAAGATTAGGCATTTACCCTGCATTTCATCGAAGTCTAATCAAATTGAGTTTTAAATGAGTAAAACAATTGGCTCCATTTCCTTGTAAATATCTTATCTTGATTGTAACAACCAAACTTCTTGTTGAACATGAGCAGGTATTTCTGAGGTTCTTCCAATTCCAAGTCTGAACATACTGTTTCATGATATTTGGAGCTTGATTTTCATTTTCAACTTTAAGGAAGTCAACTTGAATGCTGCGATCCCTAATCCTTATGCCCTTTTGATGATTCAACCTTTTTCTAACTTCGATATTCTGTTCTCTGACTGTCCCAGATTGTGCCTGATTGTTTCTTAAGTTAGCATCTGATTCAGTGCTTGATTTGTCAGGTTTAGTTTGGATATCAGAACTTTGAATTTCCTCGGTTTTTGCTACCTGAAAATTAATGATATGAAAGTAACAGGTGATTTCATCTTATCAAATACCTCTATATAGTTAAAAGCAAAGATTATGTTGCAAACTTGGATTAAAATAAAATACCTGTTGAGGTTGATTTTGTTCTTGCTGAAGACATGTTGGTATATCTCATTTTATTGTTTGACAGGGTTCTTAGACTTTCAAACTAGGCAAGAAAGTCCTGGATTGCCATTATTAGTAGTTCTCTGTTCCTCTTTAGTTTCAGCCTTGCAGGTAATGCGCAGTGTTTATATACCTGGTCGTTGACCTTCCATGCTCCTCCTATCATCACTAAAGATATTTGCTTTTTGGTACATTTGATCTCTTGCTTCTGAGATTTTTAAAGTTCACCAGAACCCTCCATGATTGATTTCTTTTGCCTTTTAGAACAACCTCCCATCATTATTAAAGATATTTGTATTTTGGTCCGTTTGATCCTTGCTACTGAGAGTTTTGAGGTTCACCAGAACACCTCCATGATTTATTTCTTTTGTCTTTTAGGAGTTGTTACGTAACAGCTTTGAAAGTAGTATTTAGTGTATTAATCCTCTTTAAAATACTGTATATAGTAATTGATACAGCTGTAAGAAAAATAATAGATTGATTCGGACGTCATCACTCTATAGTCCAGATAATTCAGTATATATCAGCTTAGTTAACCACTTTCTTGGTTCTCGTCTGAAATAATGAGTTTTCCTACTTCGTTATTTGTGTCTTTAATTGGCAGCGAAGATTGCAGCCCACATACAATTCCTGCACACACAGCATTGACTATATAAATAATGGTCGTGGATAAAAAAAGGGGATAGACTATTTTAAATAGAAAGTGAATACTCAAGTCATTATATCTTAAGGCTTCAGACTCTTTAAACAAACACTCTCCTTAATCCTTAGTCAAAGCTACTAAATCAGTTAGGATTATGAAGCAGAACTTGAATTTTTCCAAAAGTTGATTTGGACCTTCATTTTAAGGGTCCCCACACCCCGGCCGACGGAATTGATGCAGAACTTGAATTGTTTTTATGCATTGTTTCTGGTGGAGGGGAAGGAACATGTTTTCGAATTCTTTGTTTTGCCGGTTTGAACTCCATATCCCATATTCACAGAAGAGACTCTTTGAGTTTTTATTTTATTTTATTTTCTTGCCTCCAAATAATTATGATCTTTGGAAAAAAGAAATATAATTTAAACATTAATCAAACGTGTCATAGACTTGAAAGAAACTTCAAAATTTGTAATTCAGCATAACAAACAACAAGTCTCTGCAGCCTGAAAGGATCGAGAAGTCTTTATAATTTTCTGAATATTCTTGATTTTTTATCTCTTAAATAAAAATTAATAAGCAAATATCTGTTTTGATTTCATTATTAATTGGAACATTTTATTATTTAATTTCTATATTTTATGAATGATATTGATTTCATTTTTATATTAAAAAAAAACTTCTCATTTAAGTTTTTATATCATATTAATATTTTAAAATAAATTAATATGAAAATTTTAAGCGTTATAATTATTTATATTTTCAATCATGAATTTTGTAATTGCTTATAATTTTATTTATTATTATTTTTTTTATGTTGTCTCCTCTCTCCAAAAAAAAGAAAGATAGAACAAAAAAAAAGAGAATGAAAAAGTTAATATATATATATATATAGAATGGAATTGTTACACATTTGAGAGATATAAATAATTATGATATTAAAAATTATATTATAATTTTATTATAAATATTAATGACAAAATAATATAAAAAAAATATAATTATGAGATAGAAATAAAAAAAAATAAATTAATATGTAATCTAATTATCCTTGTTAATATGTATATTATTGAGTAAACTAGTGATTTCTACAGTCTGTAACCGTGCCATATTTGATTTGAACACGGTCAAACCGAGTCAGCAATCGTATTCCTAAACAGACCCTAATATATGTTTTGCTAACCAGCAAGTAAAGAGGAAGATTTGGATTCCGGGCTTAGGCTCACGCTGTGTCTGTATTTGAGTGCCTTTGCAGGCAGCAGTCGCACCGTGGATTACGTCGTAATCACTACTCAGTCATAAACAGGAGAAAGGAGAAGAGCCAGCCAAGTACTGCTCTGTTTCTCCATTTTTTTTTTTTAGTGGAATCTCGTTTCTCAACTTTGCTCCCTTAGTTTTGTTTTCTACTGGTATAATGCTTGATAAAATGCCTCAATGAACTTCACATTTGATTTCATGTATATAGGACCTTAAAATGGAAAGCTATCGTCAGGATAAAATACAGAAATTTGAGGAATTTGTTGACCGTCGCTTGAAACCCGATCTTGTTAGAGCTATTGCTGAACGGTAATTAACTTTGGGCCTGAAATTTTGAAAATTCTGTATCTATTTTCAATTTTTATTGATTCATTTGAATGAATTTTTTGCTTCAGTTGCTCATAACTTTTAGTATTTATTGTTTTAATGAGGAAAATGAATGCTTCTCACTTATGCAGCATGCTTATTTTGTTTACATCAATAGTTGTTCCTTTTAGACTTACTGACAGGTTCTTTGATTTCTAGATGCATTCCATCGTGTTAGCCTCATAGTTTGTTTATGCTTTTGGTACTGCCTGTTGCTGGTGTAACTGCAATTTGTAATTGAAATACCTACTTATGTTATAGTTGCTAAAATTGGTGGAATTTTTCAAAACATATTAGTTCTGTTGGGGGATGGCGGCCAATAATTAGTTAGTAATTATTAGTAAATTCTGCTGGATATATTCCAAGATTCATATATTTAAGTGAGAATGATTGCCTGCCTCTGATGCTGAGGATACTGCTTTATTGTTTATTCTATTGGAACTTGCAAATGCAAAAAAATTTGTTGTTTGATCAATGACAAATGCATCTTGACCGTAATTTCCTTTTCTTATTTGGCAGGGATAAGGTCTTCGACCAACAAAAGATTTTGTATCCTTTTCCTATTGTGTATCTTTTATTCTTCTTCTTTTCTTTTTTTTTTTTTTTTTTGCTTTAATTTGCTCTAACTTCCAATTGTAAGAAATGAACTGCTTAAATTTGGATATGATAAGAAATTATGAGCAATTGTTTTGTTAATTAGGCATTAGTACCTCCATTTTTGTGCCCGGGAGGTCATAGGCTCTATCAAAATCAGTGAGATGGCTTTATACATACATAACCAGCTGTTAATCATTGCCAAGTGAGGGGCCTCGTGCACTTCAGACATCTTTATTGCGGTGTGATAATTAGTTCCTTAGAACCAACCAAAGCTGCAGAAATTAAGGCACTATCAGTTCCATAGGAAGAACTATAGTTACAGCACTTGAATGTTTCTTCCTTTCCTTTCTTTCTTTCTTTTTTAGTGTTACAATTCTCTGATGGCAAACAATTTTTCTTTCATGTAATCTTCCTTTTTCGAAACTTAGGCTTTGGTTGCAACTTGCAATTGACTTGGTGATCCTTGTATCAATGTTTACTTGACTTTGTTTTCAGCTCAGATTTACGAAAGAACATAGAAAATTTAGAGAAAAATAGTGTGACCAGTCTTAGAACGTTAATTAACCTTGGCTCTGAGGTATACATGCAAGCTGATGTGTAAGTGTTGGTTACCTTGAAATAATCAACTTTCTTGCAGCAGTTGCATTAGATAACTACCCTCTTTGCCTGTGTCATAGTAAGTATATATGTATATATATATGTGTGTGTATATGCATATATGCATATATATGTGTGTGTGTGTGTGTGTGTGTGTGTGTGTGTGTGTGTGTGTGTGTGTGATTTAGGGAAGATGCTGAATGTTTGGGGATTATGGATCTTTCTGAATATTGCAGACCAGATACACAACGAATATTTGTGGATGTTGGATTAGGATTTCATGTGGAGTTTACCTGGTCTGAAGCATTGAATTACATATCACTAAGGGAGGAAAAGATAGCCAGGTATGCAATTTCTCTCCATTAATTAATGTGGCATCGTGGAAAGTTTGTGTTGGCACTTGCACCCATAATGATCAATGAAGAGGTTAGAATTAATACCAAGCATAACTGTCTCATGTTCTCTGGAAGTAGCTCTTATATAAGGGACTGCATCATGTATCTAGTGTGTAATACTGACCAATGTGTTTGGTGAATGCTGTTAATTTTGCAATAAAATAATAATCTACACCTTTAAAATTAATGCAGTTATATATCCTACTTCAATTTTCATTATTTATTTTCTGGGTTCGGTTGCTGCGACAATGATATGCTATGGATTTTGGATCAAATTCTGTGCTGCTAGCATGTGATAAGATATCACTTTAAACATGACATTATGTACTCTGATCCGAGTATATGAGCAAGAAGTTGGTGCTTGGTGGAGCAAACTTAAAATATTTTTAATTTTGGTACGTCACTTTGGGGTAAAAAACGCCAATTCCACAGATTTGGTTCCTTCATAATCTGCTTAAACTAAAGGCTTTATTACATTTGTGGATTGTTCTCTTCTATTTATGAAGCCTTTTATCACCCCCAAACAAAGATCAAGCATGAGAAATGTCAACATAATTTTTCCAGTATAATAGCGTGCTACAATCACCAGCTTTCACATAATACAGTAGGTATGTGATGTTGCAAGTATGATCAATTTTGTGGAATAGTCTTGTGTATTTGCTTTAATATCATTTCTTTGGTGAACCTTTATTTTGACATAAACCAGTTCTTAGGACGCAATCAATTGCTTATGTGTTTATACATAAAAAATCTGTAAATGGTATTTGCAGGCAAATAGAAGAGTATACACACCAAATTGCATCAATTAAAGCTCAGATCAAGCTGGTATGTATTGTTAACATATATATATATATGTTCTGCTTTTTTGCTCTTCCTTTCCTTTTCCTAAGTTCCCACATACCCATTTCCATTCTTTCATGCAATTTTCATGTTCGATGTGCTCCCACATCTACTTCCAGTTTAGTCCTTGTGCCAGGGTACATTGTCTTCCTTTAAGAAAGAGAGTTTTTGGTTATTTGAAATCGAGTGGTATTAAGATTGCATCATGAAAACAAAACTTTGATTTGCGAAACCAGACATTTTGGTGACTTTTGAAGATGAAAGCTTATGACATTTCTTAGTTTCTTGCTCCTGAGCAATATAAAAAAGTGTTGACAAAAATGAAAAAGTGTTGTTATTTTTCAGGATTTTGAGTAATAACTATCTTGTTGATTGGACACAGGTTTGTGAAGGGATTCGCGAGTTGCTTCAAATTCCAGCTGAGAAACCTTTACCAGGACATGTTTTTTAATGTTTTAAAGTTAAACGTATGCTGTAATCCCTTCCTTTACTGCATAATCTTCATTTTCCATGGAAGAGGTTGCTGAAAAAATAATTTCAAAGAGACAGATTTATTGATGTAAAGGATAGTAACTAAACATGTATGAATCTCTGTTGATCTTGACATTTTCTATTAATGTCACTCTGGTTTGAGTTGTTTACTTGTTTGTGTAAACTAAGTTGATAGAGCTCAGATCCGTTCATCAAATTATAAGAAGATCAAAGTTGAAATCATAGAATCATAGAAGGCAAGTTGCTGGTTCGACTCTTGGAAATTTCTAGCACTTGCTCATCTGTATTGGCTCCCAAATTTCAAATTTTTTCGAGTGGAAATCTATTGCAAGGTTATTGTGATACGACATGCCCCAAGAGCCCAATATGTATGTTGTAAATGAATTGGGTACGTTTTGGCAATGCCAGAGCCTCTTCCATGATAAAACTAAGATTTGGGTATATCATTTTAGGCCCAACTGAGATTGGGTCAGCTCAAGCCGAAGGAGGCTCTTAGATAGGAAGTTACTATTCATTACTCATAAGCGAGCCATATTTCTGTTCTGCAGCTCCGAGAAAACTGCTGTTTATCCAGCTGACAAATGGAGGAGGACATGAAGCTCAATAGATACTGGAGAAAGGAATTTGCATCTTTTGTTGAAGTGAAAGCTCTGAGGTACACAAGCTGTTCTTGACTCTTGATGCTTTTCTCGTCCATTTTCTTCAACTATTTCGTTATCCTTATTTCTTTGTTGTTCTCAAAATGATTCCATCTATGGAGCTGGAAACAGCGTCTCGTTTGGTTACAATCAAACAGAAAAAGATTTTCTTTTCTTTTCTTTTTCTTTTTTTAAAACGAGAGAAAAAGAAAGGAGATGCTTCAAGTCACCTGATGTAACTTGGCATTGAACAGCACAGAAAAACCTATACGAATACAAGGTCCTAGAGACATCAAACTGTACAAATTTCTGAGAAGATAATGGTCCTTATCTGGTTGGTAGGGGTCTAGTCTCTAATAGCAGCATTAGCTTTTAGGTGCAGGTAGGAGTACTATTCCATCCGTTGGATCAAATAAAAGGCTGAGTTGACAAGTACGTGGGTGGAAAATTGGTAGGGGTTTGGATTGGGACCATGACTGCAACAAAATTGTCACATGGATGTTTGATTCTATGTATGGGGGTCATCACTTTCCCTTGAACTCTGTCACGGGATAGTGAAATTCTACGTAAGGAACAAACTCTCTCCCGTCACCGACAAAAGGCATCCTCCATTTATTCCTTAGGATTGCTTTGATCTCTGTGTCATCATATGCATCTTGTAAAATCATATACACACTCACTGTAATTAAATTAAATTATTTTATAAAATTAAAATTATAAATAAATTAAACTATTTATAAATTATTTAAAATTTATTTTTTAAATAAAATAAATTCGAATTTAATTTTAAATTTATAAAATAAAAAAATTAAATTTGAATTTATAAATATTTCGATTTTTAAAAATTTATTTATTTAAAAATTTATTTATTTAATTAAAATTATTCAGTATTAAAATTATTATATTTAAACTAAAATAACTAAGATTACAAATGATAGATTTTTTTAGAAAAATTTAATATTTTTAAATTATAAATTTTTTAAATTATAAATTATAAATTTTTTAAAATTTTTTTGAGATTTAATTCATAAAAGATCGATGAAAGTTTAACTCATTAAATAAATAAATTTGAATTTGTTATTCGATTCAATCTTAGAATAAGGTAGGATTAAAGCTTGATTTGACTTTAAAAATTTTTTTAATAAATTAAATTTAAATTTTTTAAAATTCGTATCAATTCAGTTTGTTTATATTATTATATAAAATATTATTATTAATAGTTCTATAAATTTATTTAGCAGTATTCTCGTTGGTTAATGAAGCTGAGTTTTAAAACTAATTAAAATAATGAATTTTATAAAGGAAAGAAAAGAGAAAAAGAGAATAATGGTAGAAAAAGAAAAAAAGATGAATATATATATGATGATATGATGGAAGGAATGGCTAAAAACCCACGTTCATCTCTGAGTACTTGCTGCTGTCTCTTCTTCTGGCTTCTGCATTCCCATGGCCGTGCTGTACTTAAAAGTTGAGTCAGTCAGTCATGCAAATAACACTAAAGATAAAAAAAAAAACAGATAAATAATAATTAAATATAATATATATAAAAGACAGACAAAAGGGAAAGTCGAAAGTCAGAGTGTTGCGGCTTTTCTTTTGTTTTTCTGGTTAGTTGTCCTTCCTCATACTCATAATAAAATATTTTTGAAAATTTTCTTTTTTCCTTCATAAGACTATTTATATTTATATACATTAAAAAAATTTAAATAAATAATAGTTCATCATATATATATACACACATAATCCTAAATAAGATACAAGTTAGCAGCACTGTATGAACTGCCATGCCCATCCACTATTGCATGTATCATGTATGTATGTAGTTGTCCTTTATACTTTTTATCTTATCTTTCTTTTTTCCTCTTATCACTTTTTTTTTTCTTTTTTCCATAACGCTATCTATCACTCTGCCATTTTCTTTCTGCTCAGTGATGCGTGGCAAATGCGCATTATTACCCACATTTACACTGCATTTTATTCAAATTCATATTATTTTCACAATCATATTTACATTTTTTTTATTTAACAATTAAATTTTTTTATCATAAATTCAATACATATTTAAATATTAAATAAAAATAATTTATGTTAAACATAAAATTATAAAATTTTAGAATATAAAAATACAAATTTGACCTTTTTTTCATGTGAAAAATACTTGATAATAATTCTCATAAATAAAAAAAAAAAAAAGAAAATGTGAGTGAAGAAAAAGAGAAAAAAAAATAAGTTTATTCCTCTGTTAAGATCACTATCCGTTAAATCAATTTAATCCTGGATTGGCCTACCAAGTTCTAATAATTGAAAACTATCTGAAGTGACTGGCCTGTATATGCCTAATTGGAAATACATGAGTGTGGAAGATATAACTGAAAACATCACCAAAAATGCATAAAAAAAAAATCAGCAATAGAACATGAGATTCTTTATATTCTCATTGAGCTTTGGTAAAGGTGTTGCCTCTGGTGGAGCAGCTCTTGAGATCTTAGAAGAATTTCTTACGGAACATCTTTCAACGTAAAGTCTGCCCCTGTATGCAGCTAAGTGGGCATAGTATGCAGGAGGGACCAAAGAAACTGGCTTGGTGCACCTTACAAATGTGTAGCAGAGATTATAAACTAGCTTCTGTAATTCATCAGAAGTGAATTGGTTCTCATCCCACAAGATATGGTAATGGCTTGGTCTGCTTGTTCCTTTCACCCCCCAGTGACTGCATAGATAAAAATCGAATTCTTTCGGATGGGTAATCACGGTATCCACAACTGTTCCTGGGGGTATATTTTCATTGTAAAACTGGTTCTGGATTGAAGATAGATCTGTTTTACAGGTAAACAACCTTGTGTGATGCCTCTTTTGTACTACTGCAAAAGTAATGGGAGGTCTATAACCAGGGAATGTAGAACAAGCTTCTCGGATCGCTTGCAACTCCTCTTGAAGTACCTTAAAAAACTGAGTTTCACTTACTCCATCCCTGAAGAATATTATCCTCTTGGGAAGTTTGCTTGCTTCTTGATAAAATTCATCTAGCAATTCTTTCACCATTGCACCAAGGTCCTGGATAATTTCTTGCCGATGCGTTTGTGACCTCATTCGTGATGCATACTTGTTTGCTTCTGGCCAGTTCATACTACCAACAACAGCAGCAACTGATGGACTGAAGTCATCTAGAGGATGAGGATGAGTTACATCAGCTCCCATAAAGATCACAGGTTCATCGGAATGAAGAAGGCGTGGAATCTGAGAGGGTAGTGAATTGTACAAAGCGACTGTGCATCCTCCAACTTTGGCATTGATCTTGAGGGCCAAATTAGCTAGAAATTGTGAACTCAACTTGCCAAGATTTGGAAACAAGCAGCATTGGCTTACAACGCCGACATTTGTCTCTGCTATTCGCTTCAAATCTGCATATCCTTTGTGTCTCTTCTCCATTATACAAATTAGCAGCTGGAGATTGTTTGAGGCAGCTTTTTGGATTTTCTTGAGTTTCGATTCCAGAAGGGTGACATTGTTAAGGACCTGAGTAGACTCGTATTGTGGGCTAATTATTGTGTTTTTGCTAAGAAAGATGCCTAATTGTTCACACCTTTGTGACAACTGGTTTATAAATTTTGGAATGTTGGACTTCTGATCAGGGGTGCCTCCAAAACTCATCAGCGCCCACCTTTCTATTCTTGTTCCTTCAAAGACATGACTATCGACAAGGTTCCATTGTCGATCATAGCGGGAAGGAGTCAGATCTCTTACCAGGCCACCATCACCGAATCTTAGTTTGGGAGGCTGTAGTATTCTCCCATTCAATCTTGTCATTTCCCTTGAAACATTGAGTTTGAATTCTCTGCTCTGGTTGCCACTGTCAATTAAGTTGATTAAATAATTAGAAACAATTAAGTGAAGAAACCTGAGAAATTAAACAATACTTAAAATACTAATTCAAATCAAGTTTCATGGAAATTTTTCTTTAGTGCAGAATTGTCTAAGGTACTTTTTCAAATCACCTTGTTGGCCCGACAGAGCCTCTCATGACCTCACTAATAATGTTTTTTCGTTCTTTAGGTCTTTGGCAGCCCATCTTGAGAATTCTTGCAGTCTGATCATCTGATAGCTTACCAAGAAACTTCTGGCCTTCACAAATCACACAAAGCTCCATGGGAAGATAACAGGGTTTACTTCTACTAATCTGCAAACATGGCAAGTTCCTGAATTTTATATCATAATTGTAGTGATCCTTGAAGTAACTCACCAGCCTCAGGTTCTTCCCATCCCTGTCAGCAAACCAAAGATTTTCTGTAGCTTCTTCAGTCAAGCCATAAACCCTGTATCTCTGAACAGTTTCTCTGTGGCAAACAAAGACCCTGATATTCTTCAAAGTCTTCTCCACTTCTTTTCTTTCTTCACTAATGAAACTCCTTGTTTTGTTTTCAGGAAGGTCCCTCAGAAACTTGAGACGCTTTTGCAGGTATGGGATCACTCCAATACTTTCATGAAAAGCCGTCACAGAAAAATCTACATTGAGAGCTAGTCCTTGTTGTGTGGGTCTAAGACTTTGAAAGAATCCTCTCAAACCAACAGCTCCTCCTCCAATTTCCTTAGTTCCTCCCATTAAACTCGAATAGAATGATCTCCCCACAGTTATACATTTCTCTGTCGGGCTCTCTCGCAAAACAACATCCAAAGCATGTAGATAATCCTGAGGAAGTGGGATCCAATCATCACCTTCTTTGCTCAAGTAGCGGCTCAGTTCCTTCCCATCCAACTTGGAAACCATCTTGATATTTATTCGAAATAGTTTGAGCTGTTGATGCTCCTCTTTAAAGTCATTTAGTTCACCAACAGGCAATGATGATTTGCTGGTTGGGATTGGGAGGCTAATGTAGAATTCAAGCCTATCCTTTTGGAACTCAACTGGACTGTAAAGATTCTTTCGGCCATCATAGGCCGGAAAAGTCCCAGAGAGCACAGCTGAATTGTCCTCTACCAATTTTTTTTTAATCATCCGGGCAACTTCCTTGGAAGGATTAGGAGAAATTTCCACATTGTAATGGAAAATTTGCTGTGAGGAATTGAATTTTACAAGAAAATGGTTGGCTACAAGAGTAATAACTGTTCCTTCTACACCACCAGAATCTGGTCTTCTTGCAGCTATGAGAGCTTGGTGGGTAGAAGGCAAGGCAGTTCTTCCATCATTTCCTTTGACAGGTGGACTATTTCGTTGTTGCAGCCCCTCTGGAGCTGGGTACACAAGCACAAAGAAACACAAGATTCACTGGAATTAATTTTCCTTTTTTCCTTTATGTTTATTTCTTTCACTACTTGGATATGGTTTGCTCTCATTCTAAATGATGTAAGAAACTACAACAGAATCAAGAACATACAGGAACTAAGGTCTATGCATTAGAAGTAACTAACAAAACCCAGTTCAGGCAATTATATTATCCTCATTATTTTGCTTTTATGTTTTGGATTGAATAAATAAGTAAAAACATAAATATAACTCTCTTCATTTTGTATAGGTCTACAGGTTATCAGAGTATCATATTTAGTATGCAACAGGTTATCAGAGTATCATATTTAGTATGCAAAGAGAGAGAGAGAGAGAGAGAAAGAGAGATAAATAACACAGTGAAACAAATTGAAGCAATTACTTGATAAGAATCAGTTTCTAAAAAATTATGTTGACCCACAACTAAAAAATGGAAAGAAAAAAAGCCTTCCCGACAACATAAATGAAGAGAAGAAGAGAAGATTATGAAAGGGAAAAAAAAAAAGTAATGATGATTGATAGAAAGAAAATTACAGTAAGAACAAAGTTAGAGGGCTTGCATTAGATAAGCAAAGTCACCTGATGAGATTGTGACAACGGGTCCTTGGCTAACTGAGGAGGTGTAGAGAGGAGGATTATTTAGCTTACATGAAGGTTTCCGGAAATGGGTTTTTGATCTAAAGTTACGGTTTTGAGGGAAAGGCGGAGACAAAGCAAGTTGGAGAGGTATTGGAGGAGGTAGAGGAAGAAGAGCTGGATAGTAACTTGGGTATTGGTTGTGATTAAAGAATCCAAACTGGTTTGAGTATTGAAAGAGGTGATGCTGATATTGGTACTGAAACTGGTTCTTATTGGTGGGATTAGTCTTAGTCCTTCCTCTGAAAGTCCTAGTCTTGGTGGTGCATTGCTTGCCACCATTGGATTCTTCAGAGTCCTCCATCTGCTTGATAGTGAGAGCAACAATTAAAAGAGAAACTAGGGATTGATATTAAGCTCATGACATGAAGGACAGAAAAGAAAGAGAAAGCAAACAAGCAAGAAACAAAGAAGTGGGTTCTGATCCTTTCAGATATCAATCAATGGTAAGGTGTTTGATGTTTCAGAAGAAGACTGAAGTTACTGCAGATAGAGAAATGGTGGTTTGGGGTTGAGTTCCTCTGTGTGTGTCTGGTTCTGACTTCTGAGGCATAGAGAGATAGTGAGGAGGAGAGAGAACAGGGTCTGGTTTGTTGGTTGCTTGGTGTTGGTGAATACTGAAAGGGAAGTTCTGGGGGTGGCTTTGGAAGAAAGTTGGAAAAACAGAGTCTTGAAATGGGTAGGGACTACTTGGAGTTATTACAATGTGTATCAAAAGCAGGATACATGTTGCAACTTTTTGAGTACTAATATACCCTTTCTTATCTATTCACTACCTGTGAAACACATAAGCCTATCTATCCCTCTTCCCTTCAAGGAAAATTTTCTATTTTTTAAATAAATTTAATAATTAATTTCTATTTTAAAATTATTTTAAATCAATTTTTTAAAATTAAATTTCAATAATTTATTTAATTTAATAAATAAAATATATAAATTTACAATTTTTTTTATAATAAAAAATAATAATTTAATAACATAAAATATAATTTCTTTTTCTACATCATTTAAAAAGTGTATTTATTTTAAAATTTTATTTTTTTAATTAATAAAAAATCAGATTATATATATATTTTTTTTATAAAATATAAGTTTATTTATTTTATTATTATAAAATAAATTTTATATATTTTATTATTAAAATAAATAAATTTATGTATTTTTAGTAAATTTTATTTAACTTTCTAATGATAACCCAATAGGAATATAATAATTATTTTACAAAGCTAACTTGAACAAAAGGATTGCATAATTTAAAGCACCTAAAAGA
>CAOGCB010867054.1:0-38945 GCA_948266635.1 Cnidoscolus chayamansa | reverse complement strand
CCCCTTTCCTTCCGTGTCTTCCCCACAAACAAGTCCTTAGATTTTATCATACCAGGAACAAGGCCAATCATGGTCATGCATGGAAATTGTGCAACAGCATCTTTTCTCCCCAGTGAAACTACTGCTATTACTGCACCCCCTACCTTGTATGCGGTCATTTTGCTTTCTTTTCCTCCAGCCATCAATAACTTCAAGTTCTTAGAAGCCACTACAGCATGCTTCTGTGCCAAATACCCTTGTTTGATTTCCTGTTACATCATATGGTATGTCATTAAAATCTACACGTATATGATTAGTTCAATTATCAACTACTTATATAGTCCATAGATTCAGATTCTAGATGAGGGCAAGATTGTTTGCGTTGTTCATTAACTATAGTTATAAATATAATTTATTAATTATTTACCATATGCTAAAAACTAATATGTTTTTAGCAGAGGAACAAGCACCCCCCTTAGCTGGAGGAACTGAGACACTATTATTTTCAGGATTGCATAACGCCATGTGCATCTGTTCTTTCTTATGATGATTAAGCTTATATCATCAAACGTATGACAGTCAATGTTATGGGGCTTGGCTCAAGCAAATCATATCAAAAGCAGCTATTAAATGAGCAAGGATAACAAAAATGAAATTAGCCACCTTTTTGAATTGAACACTTGTCAATGACAGCAAAAGTCATGAATCATGAAAAAAAAGGGACCCTGGTGAAACAAATCCAAATTTTGAAAATGATTTTAGAATTGAGTCTAGAACTTACAGGAATGTTTGTAATATCTCCAATCGCAAAGATATTTTTTCGATCCTTGACTCGTAAGTACTCGTCAACCACCAACCTTCCATGAACATCCAAGTTGTTTTTCAAGATAGTATCGTGAAGCCATGCTGAGCCAACTGGTTTCCCTGTACAGAGGAAATGACAATCTGCATTTATAGTTTCTCCAGCTGAAGAATGATAAGTTTTGCTACCATTGTCCTCCAATTCTTGAATAGAATTTAAATCAACCCTTTGGTCCAATTTCACATCAACATTCTTTGATTTCAACCATTTTAGTGTCTTATCAGCAGCTTTTGTTCCAATAAATTCTATCAACCTCGATCCATTATGCACTAGAGTAACCTTCTTTTCTGGAAAATCAACAGCAATTTCTCCTGCAAGTTCAACCCCAGTGGGACCTCCTCCAACAATCAATATTGAATGAGCAGACTTAATCTTTTCATTTTCTGCCAGTGTAAATATAACAGAATTAACTTGAGAAGAAATTATTACACGTACTCCCACTGTTAGAAAAATATATATATATATACTTCAAGCATAACATGGTCCAATTCTACAATAAAAGATTCCGTAATAATACCATTAGCAGCTCTAAAGAATCCCATTCCTTGACACCTATATGCTATATCCAAGCAAGCGACTGGGGCCACGAATAGTAATAATAGATATATTTGCAATGGAAAATGGAATTTATTGTAGTCATTACCTGCTTGAAATTGAGCAAGTCTCTCCGTCCTAGTTTTTGGGACAGAATCTGCATGGCCAGTAGCAATGACAAGATAGTCATAAGGAATTGTCTGACCGTCTTCAGTCGATACATCTGTGTCAGTTATGTTGATTGCATTAGAAGTAAAAATACGGCCATTTGTGAAATAATCTCTATGATTTATCACTGATCTCTTCCCAAATGATGGCTCCACCATTGCTCTCAAACCTGCCCATGTAATCTCAAAGTACTCCTTCCTGTATTCAGTTTTAAAGTCATTTGGAACTACTAATCAAAGCATGATGAAAAGAAAATTATCCAAGGGCTTCTTTACAAATAAAATAAATAAATTCCATAATATTATATGTAATTCATCTTTGTTTTTTTATTTATATAAAATAACTTTTACTCGAACTAAATTCTATGGAAATTTTGTACAAAGAATTCAGAGTTAAAAGCATTGAAATCTTTGTGACACTTTTCATATTCAAATTATAGGCCCCATTCTATCGAAAATTGGTACAATTTGCAAAAAAAATAAAATAAAATAAAATAAATTCAGAGTTACAGCATTGTATTGCGATGCTTTACATATTTAAATTATAGGCTATTCCAAGAGTTAATACTATGTACTTAGTTCCAATTTCCAAACACAATACAAAGTTGTTGTTTTTTTCTAGTTTAAATATCTTTATAGTATTCTCCTTCATCCACAAAAGATAATCTTAATAGATTTGTATATTGTCTTATGTATCAAAA
This sequence comes from Cnidoscolus chayamansa, assembly GCA_948266635.1. NCBI lineage: Eukaryota > Viridiplantae > Streptophyta > Magnoliopsida > Malpighiales > Euphorbiaceae > Cnidoscolus > Cnidoscolus chayamansa. The sequence continues at coordinate 36,702 of CAOGCB010867054.1, read as the reverse complement.
TATTTATATTAGTTATGTTTTTTTATATAAATTTAAATTATATTTTTATTTTTATAAAATATAATATGATATATGATATATACTTACAAAATATAGTTTTTTATGATATAAAAAATAAGTATAATGATATATGAGAAATAAATTTAGAATATTAGATAATAATAAATATTAAATATAAATTTTAAAATTAAAAGAATTTAATTTTTTTAAAGCTCGTTCTAATTCATTAATGAGATCCACTGAATTTACTTTAGCTTTTTGGTCATATCTCTATTTCTCTTATCAATTAATAGAATTGAGCCACAAGACAATACTTAACAGTAGACAAGCCTTTTCCAGAAAGCATTTGTCAGATTTCCAATCTGTTTGATTAGGCAAGTTTAAAATAGTTTAGCAGCTGTAATTTACATAATACACATTAAAGAATATATATATATATATATATATATATATATATATATATATATCCGTCAAACTTAAAACATAAGATGATGGGTTCAAATTTGCAAATAGAGCAACAAAAAAAATGAGCATGATTATAGAAAAGAACAAGAAGAGGATTGAGAAATGCGTACGGATCAATGAGGGTGACATCAGCATAGAATTGAAGGGATTTGGCAAGCAGGGAACCTGCAAGGCCCCCTCCTATCACGACCAATCTCTTTCTCTCTCCTTCCGATTCTCTGCTCATTCTGCAAAAATGAATGAATGAATTGAATGCTTTCGTGGGTTATTTATTTTGGATAGAAAGACTGTTGACAAAGAAACGCTTGAGTGTCCAATTTGCTTTCCTACCTGTTTGGCATCGAGACGATGAAGACCTGGAAATAAATATTAACGCAGGCCTTTCCCCTCCAGCGTTTACCTTACACAGCTAGATCTACTCCCTGCTTTCTGCCTGATTCTTGCATTTATTATTGTTATAAAAATTACATGCCGTTGGATTGCTCTTAGTGCTTTTGGGCACTGTCACAAGTCACAACAATATTATTTTTTTCCCTATTTTTCTGACCTTGGACTCGTCTCAATTTAGTTTCATAAACAAGCCAATATCAACAAATTTCATCAGCATCCACGCAAGACTCGATTTTAAAATAAAAATACAACTTTTTTTTTTAATTAAATGTGTCAATTCTTATATCTTTTCGCCAGTGAGTGAACAACTAATTCTATTAAATAATCAATTTTAAGAAACTTAACAAGCTAAAAACAATAAGTTAAGCTGAAATTCTAATAGTCCGCAAAACAACTTGCTCATTCATAAACAAAGAAAAATTAAGGTATTATTGGACTAGTCAAAAGGATAAACAATTTGATCAAATGTATTCATACATTAATAATAAAAGGACTCTATGATCACAATAGATATCTAGGAGTTTGAATGACCTTGCCATTATTTTCTAGTTCTGGTCTGGCCCATCAGCTTTATTGATATACACCTATACTGTCACTAATAATTAAGCCATGAATTAAAATATTAGTAAATGAGGTGGTTAATCTAATGGATAGCTAAGAAGAAATCTATAATATTATTTTAATGAGTTACAGGCCAGAGATTAATGTGAACTTACATTGAGCCATGCCCTCTTCTCATCTTTACATTTTTTTTAAAATATGAATATTTCATTACAAAAATATTATTCTCTCCCACTCACCAACATAAGTTTTTACAGTTGTTTTTTTATATATATATGAATTAAAACGTATTGTTACAATAATAAATTTTGAGACTATTTATTTATTTTATTTTTATAAATTAATAAAATTTAATTGTTAAATAAAGATATATTAAAAAAAAGTTAATAAATGAATTACCATACAAACAACTTATAATTTAAGATAAATAAAAAAAATGAGAGTGAGCGTATAACTTCAATTACATTAAATATAAATTATTAATTAATTAATTATGCCCTCTTAATTTGATTGATAAGTACGTTTTGTTCATACATCATTTTCAATTCAGAAAAAAAAAATCATATATATAATTATTTATTTTGTTATTTTACTAAGTAATAGAGGCAATATTTCAAATTTCTAGATGGATCTGGTTAATTGTTTGAATAAACCACCATGACTAATTAATCGACTTTATATAATAGAAGCATTGACTTGATGAATAATGATAATATTTTGGGACTGCATAATTATTTTAAATTGTATTTATAAATAATTATTTTCCCTAAATTGAAATTTAAAAAAAAAAAGTGTACATTAATTTCCTTGTTTTTTAAGGGGGGAAAGATAGATAACGTAAAGGCACGTGCAAAGCCAGGTAGGAGCATAAATAGCTTGAGATAGAGGAAAGAGCCCAAATCTCGGGAGGAACATGGCTTCCAGGGGAAGGCGGTACTATTTGCGTTCTTCCATGTTCATATGTGCAATTAAACTCATTTTTTTTAATCTTCATGTATTATTAGGAATATATTCTTGTCAAATAAACTCACTTTTGGGGGAGATTGAAGCGATTAATTAATAATCAATGATCAATTACCTATATTTTTTTTTTATGTAGACTGATTGGTAAATAATTTAAAATTTTTTTAAGTTCTAATATAGTATGGTTTCATAATTAGGCATTAAAAAAAAAAAGACTGGTAATGAATGAAAGTGAGAGAACAACTTAACTTCTCAACAACTACTTCTCCATGAATTCACTCCTCATCACCAACTCCCCCTCTTTCTCCATAACTTTATAAATAAATAATCTAACTACATATAGCTTTATAATCTAACCAATTAATGGTTTCGTATTTATAAATAAACCTTCATAAAAATACATAAATACATGTATGAAATAATATGTTTTATGTGTGTATACATACATAAATATGAAAATATTTCATTCATCTAGGATTTATAAGTTAATATAAGTTTTATTAATTAATAATTTTTTTTTAGAGTTTTGCTCAACTCTATTTTTCATATATTTATAATCTAATAAAGCAATAATTCATTAAATATTATCACTACGAGTACTATAGCAAATATATCTAAAAATAAAAACATATTAAAAATAAATTACCTTGAAATTGTTGAATTTGACCATGATTGAGAAATTTTACTCCTATAACTTAAAGAAAAAAAAAATTTTAAATCATAATGGACGTTATTCTTACTAAGTTTAGATACTAACTATTAACACATTCTCTATAACTTATCTAATATTAATGCAATTATAATATGAAATGTAAATGAACTACTTAGCACAAATAAAACATCTCAACAACATAATTTGGAACTATTAACACATGCACGCACCCATTATAGAAAATATTCATTTATGGAAGTTGACTCTTAAGTACAAATAGAGTGATATCAATTCAAATCAATTTCTTAAAGATCAACTCAAAATCGTGCTATTTTGACATTCTACATAAATAAAAATCGGATCTCAGGAAGCTCAAGCAACTCCATTCATCATTCAACCCATATAACTCACGCCATCCTACTCCAAACTATTTCAAGGCAATAGTATCAAATAAACATTTAGCATATATAATTAGATATACAACAAATATTATATTTTTAAAATATTTAACTAAATATATCTATAATATTTTATAGATGTATTAAAAATATTGTATAAACAATTATTATTCAATTGAACGGCCGGAAGGAAGGAAGGAGCTTAGTGATATTGATATCTATAAAAATGTATCAAGTAACTCACTATTAATAAAATAAATAAAACTTTTGAATTAAAATAAAATCCTCAAATTTTTTAAACCTATCCTCCTTCCTAACAAAAATACAATGATAGCAATATAATAATACACTTTTAAAAACCACTAGTCTAGTTAAAAATTTAGTCTTTGACGCTGTTAAGCTATGGTTGATCTAAATCCACTTTTAAAAACCACTTGTCAATTCATGGTTTTGAAGACAGTTGAAACTCTATTTTGTTTGGCCTCATATTGCCAATTTAATCCTGGTCTTGTATTTGCTATCTTCCTTATACAATGTTCGTATTGAAACGAAGCTTGCCACGAAAGGAAGTCGCTGATGGTCTTGCATAGACTAAGTGATGGATAGAATCTAGCTACAAAGGTCTGGTTTCTCTCTCTACTCCCTTGCTTGCAACAAGCATGAAAATGGGCATGGGTGGTCGGAGGATTCTCATCTCACCAGGATTCCAATACTGTTGGAATCAGCTCAATCCGACATCGAAATGTGTTGTTGTCTCACTCTCTCCTCGTTTCTACATCACTTCTCGTCAACTACAGCTACCTGTGCTGTCGGACATTTGCCTGAATTGGTGGTAGATGTTGCTTGAGGCTTGCCGGTACTATGGCCGTCAGCTATGGAGGAAAGAAAAGAAGAGGGAAATGGAGAAAGAGTATGGGGGTCTACACAGCAAAATGCAATATGGCTGTCCTTAAAGACATTTCTTTCATTTAAGTGTAAAATTACTATATAGTCTCAGTATTTCTCAAAGCAAGATAAATTAGCTAAAAAATCTTTCAATTTAGTCCTATAAACTAGAATAAAATTAAAATTTAAACTTAATAAATATGTATAGGAAAAATCAGTAGCTCATTATATCATGTTTATCCTCCTAAAATAATAATAATAAATAAATATTTTATGAAAATCTTTTATTAAAAATATGCCGCATATTTAGTCCAACTGCGTTTTGTCATTTGGATTATTTATCATAATTTAGTAAGAATTTATAATGAAGATCATCAACGTTATAAATCATACATACAACTTCAGAAGAAAAAGTCTTTCTGGATAGAGAAGATGGTATGCACATATTCAATAGTGAATATGCATATGCCTACTTGTATGCTTCGCTATATGATACCAAGGCATTATTGTCCGTTTAATATATCTATAATTGAAAATATATTTAAAAATAAATTTAAAAACTAAAATATTCGACATGTTTTTAACAGTAAGGAATAGTATGAGTTTCAGATTCAAGAATGAATATATTCTAATGAACTTCTCTAATACAAGAAACTTTAAAAAAAAACTTACGGTCATAAAAAAAAAAAAAAAAAAAAAAAAAAACACAGAAGGAACTTAATTTACATCACGTGTCATTTTGGTCATGTTTGTTTGTGCGATTGAAAAAAAAAAGGTTATTTGGATTTAAAATTTTCCAACATTTCTATATTTTTAAATTTTCAAATTACTATTCAAAATTTTTTTAATTGAATATAATTTTAGGTAAAGTTTAAAATCAATGTCCAAAAGCATGAAATTCAACTATTTAATACAAATATATAAACATAAATAAATATTAAAATTTTAATTATAGCACTGTTTTTTTAAAATTTTACTAAAATGGCATTCGATCTAAAATATTAGAAAGAAAAATTGAAAAAAGAAAAGATTATCTACATTAAAATGTAAAAATTGATAACAATGACAATTTAAGTTATGGTTGGGATTATATATGGATGCCCGAAATCTAACAGACCACTTGACACTTCCACTCCAATTCTCAACAAGGTCAAAAAATAAAAAATAAAAAAATAAAAAAAAAAGAGCTCTCAACCACCACGGTCTGGAGTTTGTAGCCTGTAGAGACCAGCTGGAAGTGTCGGCGAATCAAGCACCTTCATACGTCCTCTGGGCTGTACTCGAGACGAGTGGGCGAGTTTGAGAGAGAGAATTTGCTGCTTCACTTCATTTAATATTTGACTCCTGGAAGAAATGATTCATTTGTTGTAATCCAGTTGCTTGTTATGGGGATGAGGAGGAGGATTCGGTGGAGATCAGAATGTTTACAAAAGGAATTCAAAATCTGGTGATATGAGAAATGCTCCCGATTCCATTTTTAATTCAGTGCAAAACATTTCTGGACACTTTTTGTGATTGGAAAGACAAAAATGATGAAATCTCGAATGGATCAGTATGAGATCATGGAGCAGATTGGTCGCGGTGCCTTTGGCGCTGCCATTCTCGTCCACCACAAGTCCGAGAAGAAGAAGTACCTCACTTTTTGTCCCTATTTGTATAAAAATACATATTACAAATGTATAAAATTTTCGAATGTTGTGGTTGATTTCGTTTTATTTTTTCAACTGTTAGGTATGTGTTGAAGAAGATCCGGCTTGCACGGCAAACTGAGCGATGCAGGAGATCTGCTCATCAAGAAGTAGGCTTCAGTCTCACTGCTGATTTCACGTCTAATCTTCTATGTTCTTTTTCTTATGTTTTAGCATTTGCTTCAATGTTGCTTTATTTAATGAATTTATGTAATGTAGATGGCTCTTATTGCTCGAATTCAACACCCTTACGTTGTAGAATTCAAAGAAGCATGGGTTGAGAAGGTACTGTTTGGAAAGCTTGCAAGACTCCTAAGTTTTATCAAATTGAAGCTCTTTTGTCGAGTTCTTGTGTGTATTTGCAATTTTATAGAAACTGAGTGGCTTTTTCCTAAATGTAATAGGGTTGCTACGTTTGCATTGTCACTGGATACTGTGAAGGAGGAGATATGTGAGTTTCCAATGATTAGTATAAATTTGGTTTGTACGAATTTTGTGGTTAATAGAATGACTTCACATGGTTCTTTTACAAAATTGCTGACAGGGCTGAATTGATGAAAAAAGCAAATGGTGTACATTTTCCTGAGGAGGTAAGTGGAATTACTCTCTCTTACTTCTGCATTGTCCATGTATTTGAACTTATTTTGGATTTTGACTTACTATAATGCTTATGGTTCTTAATAATTTATCAGAAACTCTGCAAGTGGTTTGCACAACTACTGTTAGCTATCGAATATCTGCATGCCAATTTCGTTCTGCATCGTGACCTAAAAGTATGTGAATGAAGTCACTAACATGTACAAGTTATTTGAATTTTTAGCTGTTATATTTGAAAATATTATAGGCTGAAGAATTTTTCTCTTGGCAGTGTTCCAACATCTTCCTTACCAAAGATCAGGATGTGCGCCTTGGTAAGTTTCTTTTACAGACATTAGTTATCATTTCCTTGGACTTCTATTGCTATATTAACTTTTTTCCCTCGGTCAACTTTAGGGGATTTTGGACTTGCTAAAACTTTGAAAGCAGACGACTTGGCCTCCTCGGTATATGCTGTTTTATTGGATTGATTCTTGTTTGAAATTTTTGTTATCTTGATTTCCCTATTTTATAGAGGAATGGATGTCCTTGAGCTAGATTTTCCTCCTTTCTCCTTTGAGATATCCCTGCCCCTTTTTGTTACTTCTCAATTCTGTTTATCCCATTAAACCAGAACCAAGAAATCATGTAGTAAAATTTATCTGAGGCTTACATTTGAAGTATAGGTGTTTATTCTTTATAAAGTTGTTTACTTTGACAGTCAGGCATCAATGAATATAGCAATTCCTTATAGTAAGAGATGGTAGTTTTGTGGCTTCACCGTCTTGAGATTAATAGTTGTTTTCTACCTGTATGTTCAGGTGGTTGGAACTCCAAATTACATGTGTCCTGAACTCCTTGCCGGTATTCCTTATGGTTTCAAATCAGACATTTGGTCTTTGGGTACATGCCTTCTAGATGATCTGAAAATTTTATTCCTTCATTTTGTTTATGTCTAAAATGTTTCAATGTTGATCAGGATGCTGTATGTATGAGATGGCTGCTCATCGTCCTGCTTTTAAAGCTTTTGTAAGATTTCCCGTGTTCATTTTCCAGCAATGATTTCTTTTTCTTCTTCTTTTTTTTTTGAAATTGTGTTTTATTGTTTCTTCATGTCTAAACAGTTTGTTTATATGTAGATCATCATATCTTTCTCGATGTTACATAGAACAGGTTGTATAAACTACTATTGGAGTCGCATATCAATTCTAATTGGTATTAACAAATTCTTGATGCAGTACACAGAAAATGATGTTTTTTCTTCATTCCTGATTGTTAGTATACTTATTTAGTGATACTGTACTTATTTAGTGATACTGTATTGTGCAATGCAACAGAAACCCATAACATTAATATGTAAAACGGTTTCTTGAAGTTCAATCATTGCTTAAATTTCCATGCATTCTCAACCATCAAGATAACCTAACAGGATATGCTTCTGATGAAAATCATATTCCTAGAGATTTTTAGGAATACTTATTTTAGGAAGAAATGTAGATATAGAATTAATGTTTTTTCTTAAAGTTAGGATTCATGTTTTGTTTAAACTTAGGGGTTTTTTTTTATTCCTAATTAGTTAAGAATTTTATTCCTAGTTTGATTAGGGTTGGAGCCCTATACATCTAGGGGTTGCTTGCTATTAATTGAGTATACATTTAAAGGTTCCCCTTTTTTCCTTCATCCTTGTTCTACATCAGCTTGCCTTTCATTTGCTCGTTTTTATGTACTGAATAGTTGTTGAGTTTCTGTGTACTGTAAGAAAGCATGCATTCATGTCCTATAGTCACTGCATGAGGTATTAATTGAGAAATCAACGGTTGCTTTAGTTTCTAAAATCTTTTGCCTTTCCAATGCAACCCCGAATGTTAAAGTTGTAGTTTAGAAATTAGGAGTATGCTTGCTGAGGGTTTGAGGGTTACATCATTAGGTCAGGGTTTCTGCAGCTTTATTTATAATTGACCATGTGAGTGTTTGCAGCTTTCTCTGACTTACTAAATGCCTCTCTATGTCTTGCAGGACATGGCAGGACTGATAAGCAAGATAAACCATTCCTCAATTGGACTTTTGCCTTCTTGCTACCCTCCAGCCTTGTGCGTATTTATGCACTTAACTTTTTGTTCTCATGTATTTGGTAAATACAGTGTCATGGATTATCACCTTTCTTGAACTGGGATATCACTGGGCATCATTGCTCCTTGTCGCAATGCCCACACCATTGTGATGCTGCAACACCAAAATTAGATTATGACTATCATACAGGATTATAGGTTATGTATGATTACAAAAGCTTCCATGCCTTTTACTGATGGAGCTACAAATCTTCAAATTGGTTTCCATTTTTAATCATTTTGTGACTTACTCTCTCATTTTTCATATTTCTTTTAGTTAGTGCAAGCAAAAAAGATGGATTGCAGCCATTATACATATGAGACACATTGATTAGCTTTAATTATTATTCTCTTGAATCAACCATGTGGATATGCAGTTTGATCCCTGTGGAGTTAAGACATCCACTAGGTTCTTTGTTGCTTATATTGCTTGGTTTACCCTAATTCATAATGATTCATTGAAGCACTGAATATAATGACAGCTAATCTTTCTATCTGCAGGAAAATGCTAATCAAAGGCATGCTAAGGAAGAACCCTGAGCGTCGGCCTAGTGTAAGCATCTTTCTTATATATATACATCTCAACTTCAGGAATCTTTGCTGCCAGGAATTTTATCTTAGAAATATGGATTCCTTTTTTCAGGCATCAGAGATTTTGAAGCATCCTTATTTGCAGCCTTATGTTGATAAGTATCGTCCGTCCTTCACTCCTCCAACTACCTGTTCCCCTGAGAAGCCTATTCGTATCCATGGTGATTCTCAGAAAAATATGGCTGAAAGCCAGAACAGTAATAGTTCTAGTAGCGATAAAGAGAGTTTACTTCGAAGTGATAGGAATGTCCAATTAATAGTCTCAAATTGCAAACATAAAGCAACTGATACAGATTTAACTTCTGTTGATGATGAAGATGCCGATGAACACCACATGCTTAGTGAAGATGGAAATAGCCCCGCAGAATGCACTGTTAAAATGGATGAAAATAAAGCACTGAAACCTTATCATGCTGAACATGAATCCAACAGTGATCCAAAGCAACCCAAGACAATTAAAAATATTATGATGTCCTTGAAAGAAGGAAAAGCTAGAGAAAATGGTTCCCCAATGAGGGGCAGTTGTATAAAGGTCCGAGGTTGTCAAAGAAGTAACGCTGAAGCATCTCCCAAAGTTCTCAAACCCAATGCCCTTGCTCCTGGTTTGAAGTCTAATGCAGATGCACCAACAGCTTCTCCATCAAGGGTTGCTTTTGATTCTGTGAAATGGAACCAGGGATCACATTGTTTGAAGCCCCAGGTATAGTCAAATTCCATTATTGTTCTCTTAGTTTTGTACATGTGAAATTGGTCACTTATATTGCAAGTGTAACTTTACAGTTACCAATAATTGACTCTACATCAAAGACTAAACCAAGATATGATGGTATTCCTCCATCTGCTCCATTAAAGCATGTTGATGATGGACTTCTTGTAAAGCAAAGTCAAAAAACTACTCCTTCCAATCTTTTTAAGCGTTGTTCATTTCCTGAAAGGATGAGGCAAGTGGGAACTGATGTTCCAAATAGCAATCCCAGCACCATGAAGTTAAGTCCAACTGAGATGACTCAAGAACCTGAAAGTACTCGTTACCAAGCACTGCATGATGGTCCTATGTTACATTATTCAAAGGAGGTTGGGGAAGAGTCTCAGAATGCTGTACTTGGAGCTTCCAGAGGAACAGAGACAGATAGCAATAATTCTGTCTCATCTTCAATGTCAATTCAAGCATTGAAGCTTGATGATGGTGCAACAACTCCATTTGTTGACTTGACAGAACAGACACTACCTAATGTTCTGCTAGTTACTTGTACTAATAACTTGGAAGTACATCCACCCAACTACTCAGTTTCTTCCTTTTTGCATTCCAAGTCATCTGAAGATTTGTCTGGGGAAGGGCATGGACATGGTTATAAATATGTAGCTCACTCATTTGAAACCTCTGAGTCTGAGGTGGCTCTTGATCCTCAGAAGAACACAGTTGCTGGTCATGAAAAAGCGAGTTCAAGTGCCAACCTGGATCCGTCAGTGCCAAGTTCTGAAGAAATTTTGGTTTGTGAAAATAATACCCTTTCAACTAGGACTATTAGTAGGCCTGACACTGTGCTCCAATCAAATGTTACATCTACTTCTAGTAGTGATGATAAGTTCACTGTAAGAGAACTTCTATCATCTGTTCCTGAAACTGCTTCACTTGTCTCAGCAATATCTACTAGCCAAAAGAATTTTCAGCCAGAGAATGGAATCATTTTGCAAAATGCAACGACTGAGAAGCCAAGTGCTACCTATCTTCCTCCTGCTTTTGATGACGTTATACATGTGATACGGCATAGTAGTTTTCGTGTTGGGAGTGAGCAGCCAGTTATGGAAACTGTAGAGATGGGCATTCAAAATGCTGATGTTGGAAAGCTATTAAACGTAGTAAGAGATGAATTAGAGGTGATAAACATGACTACACCTGTGATTCTTAAATCGTCAAGTTGCTCCAAAACAATGAATATTAAACCAAATGTCTCAGATGATTCTGGCACTAAGGAAATGGATAATAGAGAAGTGGTTGCTTCAGTTCCAAAATCAGGTACTTCTGAGCTGACAAAACCCAATCATCTCATCATAGAAGAGGAAGCACCAGCAAAGGAAAGTTTAGATGTAAAGGGTTATAGGCAGAGGGCAGAAGCACTTGAAGGGCTTTTAGAATTGTCTGCTGAGTTGCTGGAGCAAAACAGATTGGAAGAGCTGTCGGTAGTTTTGAAACCTTTTGGGAAAGACAAGGTTTCCCCAAGGGAGACAGCTATCTGGTTAGCAAAGAGTCTTAAAGGAATGATGTCGAAGACAATGGACGGAGCTCATGAATCATGATATCGATGGTAAGCAAGCTCTCGTTATACATATATTGACAAGTCTAGTAATTTTAGCATTTTAATGATTTTTTCCCACTGTTTAAGTTGCATGGAATTTTAAAAAAAGAATACAGACAGGCCTGGAATTCATCTTCATTTTTCTTTTTGTAATTCTTTATTTTGCACTTCATTTTTGTACATAGTGACAATACAAATTATTTGTCTCCTAGCAAAAGGCACTGATATGCTGTGTTAATTGATTAATATGATGTTTGGGTGCAATCACTATGTAGGCATCATTATAGTTATTCTTGGTCTTGGTTGATCAAATTAAAGAGTTTTCTTCCTATTAAAATGGTCATTGGTAAATGCTTATATAAGCTGCGGAAATGAACAGATAGCTAATATGGAATTCATTTTATTTTTAGGAGTATATTTAAGTAAATACCCTATTGGCCATTGCGTGCTAGAGTTTTCACGAAGTCAATAGCAAAGAAGGATGCTGTATGATCTTTGATTTGTCTTGTTCTGAAGGTGGCTTTGCTTCTCTGAAATAATGCCTACTACTTCTTGATACTCTCTGTTAAAATTCCCTCTCCCGGCATATGGTCAAGGACTTAAAATTCATGATCATCTTTCCATAAGAAAATTGGATTTTTCTGGTTATATGGTGGAGAAGGATGCTGGACTCTTTAAGATAAAAAAGAAAATGGAAAAAGATGTCATTTTTACATTGAGCTTTGTCAGTGTTACCGCATGGCTTGTCTTGATCCTCGAGATCCCACTTTCCGATACGAAATCTACTGGAAACTATGACATAGAATTCAGCGTAAAGAGTGCGAACAAAAAGCTAATCTTGTCATTAACCTTGTCGAAGTTGTTGTGTCTTGTTGGAAAACCATCATCTGGGATACAGTTTTGGAAGAAAAGTTTGTGGGTATTTTTAAACTGGGACTCGTTCACTGCATTAGAAAATAGGGCATTTAAGGATATGAGTGATGATTGGAGCAAAAAGGTTGTTTATTCAATGTCGAAATGCTTGTTAGAATTAAATATGACCTTGGAGTTTTGCGAAGCAAGAGCAGATGTTTCTTGTTTGGCTTGAACTGTTGAATTCCTATCTAACCACGAGGACAAAGAAGCTCATGAGTCCAGCGAAAGGTTGCCAACTTCATTTGACTTGCAGTGTTTCTTTCCCATCTTTTTCTTAGTCATCGATCCTCATTTATTTGCTTGTTTGTATCCTCTTGCTTCTTCATCGCATGTTCTTTTTCTTTTAATTCTTAATTCCTCAGAAAAACCTGTAGTTTAATGTTGTTATGGGATGTATTTATTCTTTCCATTATCTCTTATCTTTTTTCTTTTTTTCTTTTTCTGTTTAGCATACAACAGAGAGGATGCATGATCAAAAAACATGAAGAGAGTAATAGTTTTGTATTTTTTTGGTGAAAAAAGAGAATAATAACTTCATATAAACATCAAAGAAATTTGGATAAAAAAATTCTCTTAGAAAAATTACTTCTATGTTTTTCATTGAAATATAGATGGAAATGATAAAAAGAGTTATTTGAGATTTAAATTGAAATTTGGCTAGTTTTAAGACTTAATTATTCACTAAATCAAATTTTAATAAAATTTTAAAATCAACATATTTAAACCTTTGTATTCTATTTAATATATGTAAATTCTCTAATAATATTCTTTTTCCATTTCTTGTTCTTTCATTGCCTTTCAAAATCACTTCATATCAATTTGGTATCAGAGCGATGATTCTGTGACCATGGCAGAATCAACTCGCTCTCAGGATCTCAAGAAGGATCTCGTTGCTATGATAGTGGAATCTGAGAGAAGGCAGGAATCTAGAGTGGATTTGCGTATGCAGGAATTGATGAGCGAGATGTCGAGGATGCAGGAAATGATTCTAGAGTTAAAGAACTCTTTTCACAGCAGCAATAAGGGCAAAGAGAAGGTGGGAGAAGGAAGTAGCGAATCTGGAAATCTTTCTAGACATGAAGAGCAACTATGGGGAAGTGCCACAAGGTTGGAATTTCCCAGATTCGAGAGAGAAGGTCTTGATGGATGGCTCTTGAGGACAAAGTATTTCTTCCAAGGGGGAAGGATAATACCTGAGAATAGAGTGAAGGTTGCTCCTCTGCATCTAGAGGGAAGAGCACTCCAATGGCATTAGGGATTTATGAAGCTGAAGCTTATGATGATTGGGAGGAGTATGTTAGAGCTTTGGGATTCAGATTTGGAGCTCTAACTTTTGAAGATCTTATAGCAGAGTTAAGGAAATTGAAACAGCAAGAGTCCCTCACAGAATTCTTGAATGCTTTTAATGCAATTTATCCTAAAGCTGGGATTACGGAGGAACAAGCTTTGAGTTTTTTCTTATCTGGACTCACTGACGAGTTACAAATGACAGTGAGGATGTTTAGACCAAAAAGCTTGACAGAAGCATATTTACTCACAAAACTTCAAGAATTGGCTGTGGCTAATGGTCAAGAGCTGAAATATGACTCTATGTGTCGTGGCTTTATATGGGAGATGCAACACCAGTCCTTTGTGACTAATGTATACATACTGACTCTTCGCAATTTTAATCTCATTTTGGGAATTCAATGACTTAAGAAACTGGGAAATATTATGTGAAATTTTTGTGATCTAACTATGACTTTTCAGGAGGATGGGAAGGAGTATCGATTGGAAGGTGACCTAACAGAAGACCAGGCACAGCAGCTCACATTAATACATTTAAAAGAAGAAGGAGTGTTTGGATATAGTCCTGTTAAATCTCAGTTGCCACAAGAAGATAAGTTTAAAGCTACACAACCTGAATTGCTTAAACTGTTACAGGAAAATTCAGAAGTTTTTCAGGAGATGGTGGGGTTACCTCCAACAAGACTCATGGATCACAGAATTCCAATTAAAAGGGAGCAATTCCCCCTAATTCAAGACCCTACAGGTATGCACCTGAGCAAAAGACAGTAATTGAAAATATGGTGAAAGAATGCTTGATGATGGAATCATTCAACACAATACTAGCCCCTATGTTAGTCCTGTGGTGTTGGTTAAGAAGAAAGATAATAAATGGAGATTGTGCATTGACTATAGGGGCCTCAATAAAATTACTATCAAAGCCAAGTTCCCTATTCCTTTAATAGAGGAACTCATTGAAGAATTGGGAGGTTCCACTATTTTTTCTAAGCTAGATCTCAAATCTGGCTATTGGCAAGTCAAAATGCATTATGAAGATGTTTATAAGATTGCCTTTAAGACCCATGAGGGCAACTACGAGTTTATGGTAATGCCTTTTGGCCTTACCAATGTTCCCTCTACATTTCAGGCATTAATGAACAATGTATTCAAGAAATTCCTAAGAAAGAATGTGTTGGTGTTTTTTGACGATATTCTTATTTACAGTAGCTCACTCTTGGAGCATGTTAAGCAGTTAAAAGAAGTATTGCAGGTTATGAAGATGAACCAGTTGTTTGCTAACCCTTATAAATGTTTGTTTGGAGTTGAGTATATTGAATACCTGGGGCATATTATTTCAAAGGAAGGAGTACAGACAGATCCTAGGAAGATCCAGATCATGGTGGAGTGGCCATTTCCACAGAATCTCAAACAATTTAGAGGGTTCTTGGGCCTAACAGGGTACTAAAGAAGATTTATACGCTCCTATGGTCAATTGGCTAAACCATTGACTACTCTGCTTAAAAAGGGAGGTTTTGGATGGAATAGTGAAGCACAACAAGCTTTTGAGGCTCTAAAAGAGGCTATGACTCAAGCACCTGTCTTAAGGCTACCAGATTTTTCAAAAAAGTTTGTTGTAGAGGCCGATGCCTGTTTGGAGGGTATAGGGGCATTGTTAATGCAGGAAGGTCACCCTACAACCTTCATCAGTAAGGCTCTGTCACCTAAAAACTTAGCTCTCTCTGTGTATGAGAAAGAATTGTTGGCTATTGTGTTTGCTGTGAAGAAATGGGAGCATTACCTAATAGCTAGTCCTTTCATTATCAAGACAGATCATAGAAGCTTAAAATTTCTAACAGAACAAAGAATTTCTAACAGAACAAAGAATTTCTACAACAGCTCAACAAGCCTAGCTCACTAAGCTCCAATCTTTTGATTTCGAAATTCCATATAAAAAGGGTTCAGAAAACAGTGTTGTTAATGCCCTATCTAGACTGCATTCATTCACTTTAATTGCTCATATTATTCCTGGCCAACTGTTTATAGGAATCCAGCAGGCATGGAAGGAAGACAGCAAGCTCAACTCTCTCATTTCTGACCTACAGGCAGATCCTCAATCACACCCTAAATACAATTAAAAGGATGGTCAACTCAGAAGAAGGGGTAAACTAGTCATTGGAAATTTAATGGCTCTCAGACAGAAATTAATGGAGGTCTATCACAATTCAGCTATAGGAGGACATTCAGGTGTCACTATGACTAGTAGAAGACTAGCAAGCCTAGTGTACTGGAAGGGATTGTAGAGAGACATAAGGCAATATGTTAGAAATTGCACTGTATGTCAACAAAACAAATATGAGACTGTAGCTTTGCCTAGTAAACTACAGCCTCTGCCAGTTCCTAGTGGTCTTTTTACAGATATTACAATGGACTTTGTAGAAGCGTTGCCAAAGTCACAAGGTAAGTCTGTTATCTTTGTGGTAGTAGATAGACTCACCAAGTATGCCCACTTCGTGAGTCTATTCCATCCCTACTCAGCAAAAACAGTGGCAATTGTATTTACAAACAACATTTATAAGCTATATGGACTGCCTAAAACCATTACTAGTGACAGGGATGCAGTCTTCTCTAGCCAATTTTGGCAAGAATTCTTTAAATTGTAGGGTGTGGAACTTAAACTTTCTACAGCCTATCATCCACAAACAGACGGGCAGAGCGAAGTTGTAAATAGAAGCTTAGAAGCGTACCTGAGATATGTCTGTAGAGCTATGCCAAACAATTGAGTGGCTACCTCTGGCAAAGTTTTGGTACAATACTTCATACCATTCAGCTATCAAGTTGACTCCCTTTGAAGCTCTGTATGGAGTCACCCCTCCGGTGCATATTCCTTATCTTCCTTGTGATTCTTCCTCAGAGTCAGTGGATATATACATGTGAAAAAGAGAAGAGGCGATTTCAGCAATTAAAGAGCAACTCAGAAAATCAACAGTGCATATGAAACAAATAGTGGATCGAGGTAGAAGTGAAAGGAAATTTTAGGAAGGTGATTTGGTGTACCTGAAGTGGAAACCCTATATTCAGAATTCCTTGCACGCAAACTACCACAAGCTCTGTCCAAAGTATTACGGTCCGTTCCCAGTGACAAAGAGAATAGGGAAAGTGGCTTACAGGCATGCGTTACTGCTAAAAGCCAAGATACATGACGTCTTTCATATATCCTTGCTCAAGCCAGCACACAAAGAAATTTCAGCCTCCAAGAGTTTCCCTCAAATAGAACCAGAATCGTATCCTATTGCGGTTCTAGACAGGAAGATGGTGAAGCATAGAAACAAGGCTGTAACGAAATGGTTGATTCAATGGTTGAACTCAACCCCAGATTGCGCTACTTAGGAGTTCGTAGAGGAGGTTCGAAACAAGTTTCTAGAATTTTCTCCTTGAGGACAATGAGATTTTGAAGGGGAGAGTAATGATACGGTGCGTTTCAAAATAATGATACGGTGCGTTTCAAAATAATGATTAAGTATAATACGGAGTGTACTTACCGTAGGGACCAAACGGTGTGCATCCTCTTGATACAGAGCGTTTTATGCTTCTTCTCCAGAGTCTTCCGTCTGTTGCTCAGTTTGTTACACAACATATGTCCTCTCCTCTGTATATCTCATCTAGAGCTTCGTCCTGCATATGAAACATTCTATTATATCCGTATATCTAGATCATTCCACTTCTTTTATAAGATAGACAATTTACCTATAATCGACATTGAGTAATTGAATGATATTTAGCTGAGAGTTGCACACTGCAATTCTTTTCCATTTCTTGTTTTTTCGTTCCCTTTCAAAATTACTTCATATCAATTAGCTAATCAATTAGTGGCTCTGGTAGTCTCTTTCTAAGAGTGAGTAAAAGCAACATGCCATTGCACAATTACAAGCGATAGACAGCCAATAATCAAAAGCCCTTATGATTCAAACATATGATAAAACCTTAAACTATGCATTTCATGATTTTATAAAATATTTTTCAATTTCCACTCTATGTTCTAAAATATACGTTTTTAGTTTTAATTTTAATTAAAAAAATTATATATATACTTATAATAATTAAATAATATAAATATCTAAATATAATAATTAACTTTTTAAATAAATAAATTAAATAAAAAACTCATACATAGGAAAATTTTAAATGAATAATTTATAAATATTTGAAAAGCAGAGTGTAGATATTTCCCATTAGAATAAGAAACTTGCTCGACGATACAAAAACCAAATCTGAAGATCTCTCATAGCAGGAAAAACACAAACACACACACTCTCTCTCTCTCTCTCTCTCTCATTCTCTGTCTCTATCAATTCATCTTTAACATCCGTCATGGCGGACCCTTCTAGACCCGCTACAGGCTATCCTGTTCCACCGGCCCAACATCTTAACGGCTACCCTCCGCCTCAAGCTGCCACCCCTTATGCTCCACCTCCTACTAACCCCTACTATTACCATCAACCGCCACCATATCCCAACCCACGCACTGCTTTCCTCCGCCGCTTAATCGCAGCTCTTATTGTCGCCACCGTCATATTCTTAACCATTATCTTCATTTGTTGGCTCATCATCCGCCCCCACCGCCCCAAATTCCATGTAACTTCTCTTTCTGTCACCAACTTCAACGCTTCCACATCCTCGGAGAGGCTGACTGGCAACTGGAACGCCCGCTTCCAGGTTTATAACCCCAACAAGAAATTGAAAATCTCCTACGATGAAATCATGTCCTATATCCTTTACAAATCCGAGATTTTATCACAGACACGAATCCCTCCCTTCAAACAGGACACCAAGAATCTGACTACCATGGATGCAGAGTTCTCGGCCGTAGATTCTTACGTGGGTCAGCGGGTGGTGAAGGGTATCAACCAGGACAGGGCACGCGGTGCTGTGGGTTTCGATGTGAGGGTGGTGGCTGATGTTGGATTTAAGGTAGGTGGGTTCAGAGCGCGGCGGCGGTTGCTAAGGGTTTGGTGCGACAACGTGTCCGTTGAGTTTTCGGGGAATGGGGGATCGGGAAACTTGACTGGTGGAGCAAGGGAATGTCAGGTTTTTGCATGAGTAAATTTTAATGCCTTTAATTTGATAATGTTATCTTGCCGACTAACTTGAAAGTATAATTTCATTTTCGAGAAAACAAGGGAAAAAAATGTATCGTCTGATGCTAGTAACTGATGAGTGTAGATGTACATGGATTTAGGCTTTCGAGGCTTTTTCAACTATATTTTTATTGTCGTATAGTGGTTCCAATTGATGGTAATTTGATTTATGCTGTTTAATTGCATATTGATCTTAATTTCCATGGAGTGCTTTTCGATGAAAAATTGGAATACAAGCAAAGAATTTTTGGAATCGATATGGTTGCTTTTTTTTAACTTTTCTCCTTCCTTCCTTTGCTGAATAAGAATGCAAGATTCTTCCTTTGCTGAATAAGAATGCAAGATCATTACTTTGCTTTCATCTAAAGGATGTTATGGTCTTATAGAAGCATTTGTTGCAAGATAACAAGCCAAAACATGGCTTTTAGGCTTGCTGCTAGGTGATCAATTCTAGCTTGGGGGTTTCATTCATAGTCCTAGTTTTAGAACCTAGTATGACATAATAGTTTCGCTTCGAGAAAGAGTGGAGTAAGTTGCTAATACTTCATGTGGACGGAGTTATGTTGTCAATTCTCAGAGTGAGATATTTCTATCGCATTCTTCATTACAAGTCGACTGCCTCTGGCTACCAATCCTCAACTGTCCGACTGCTCTGCTTCTGAACTGATACTATTAAGAATTCTAGGCAAACTTAAAATTGTCATCTTGCTTTTCTCACCCTATCCCCTAACCAACTCATCTCCCAATTGATGTGGAAAAGAAGGGGGGAGGGGACTGGTAAGTGGAAAGTAGAGTAGAGCAGAGTTGCTATAAATCCTATTTACTGTAATTTTTCACCTTTTTCTTTTTGGTTGAATAAGGAAATGGGAGAAGCTGAAAATACAGAAGGATGGTTAAAAGAAAAAACAATTTGAACTGGAAATTGAGCAATTCATAGGAGGCAAAAGGAAGAAATAGAGATGTTTCATTATCTTTGAATGTAGATTTCTTGATACAAGGGATTGTTCTTCTCAATTTGTTGGGGCATAATTGCCCAACTAAATGTTGTTTGATGGAAGAGTTGGATGATTAAGTTTAGGTAGATGTGAATGGCTTGAAGGTTTTCATGTAGCCTAGGCGAATTATCATTGTCCATTTTTAGCACTTGGGTTTTATTCTCTACCCAATGCCCGTGGCGATTGAATGCGGTGAGAATTGCAGGCATGGACCTGCAGGTATTTTGTTTACTTTTTGGTAGCTCGAGCAACCAACGTGATTTGGAAACTTTTCTGTTATCAACATTCCTTCCATTAGAATTTACAGGGTCATCCTTGATTGTATTTTGGTCACAGCACTGCCTTCGGTTTTTTACAAGTTTCTATATTGTGAATACAGACAGGGCCTCCTTTAGTCCTCATGGGCTCAATTCAAGCTTCTTTAACGCTACTTCCCTTGACATCTACTATTACTCATTTTAACTCAGTTATGTACTTATAATTAACTTATATATATATATATATATATATATATTATTTTCATATAAAATATAATATAGTAAATTATTATTATTATAAATTTAATAAAATAAGTACTATAATATACTTTTTAATATAAAATTATTATAATATCAACTCCTTAAATTAGATATTATTGCATTTAATTTATTTATTTTAATATATATGATTTCACTATTTTATTAACATTTTTAATATTTTAGATATTATTTAAAAATATAATTATAATATAGATCATGAATATATAACATTTTAAATGATAAAAATTATTTAAAAGAAAATAGTAAATAAAAAATTTTAAATTAATTATATGATAAAAATATATAATATATAAAAATTATTTAAATTAATTAATACTAATAAGAAAAAAAAGTTGATTCATTTTTAGAAATATATGTAATTTAGTCGTAAACTAAATTAGTCATTAATAGCTTATTCAAGTTATTCACATGATACGATTATGAAAGTAAAAAAAAGAAGAGTACAAGTAAAATATTAGTGTTTTTTTTATTTATTAAAAACATGATTTTATTAATTATTTATTTTTAAGTTATTAATTTCAAGTAAATGAAATAATTATAAGTTACTTTAATATTTTTTTTTGTGTGTAAATTCTTAAGTTCAGAATTCAAGTTTAGTTATAATTTTAAATAATTCAATTTAAATCATTAATTAAAAATAATATTTTATATTAGAAAAATATGTAAATTAAAAAAATCAATAAATTCCATATTTATACCAACAACAACTACATTAATGAAGTTTTGCTTCCTCTCACATTTGTTTTTAACTAATGTAGAATTAGGAAATTAGAAATAATAAATTTGTTTTTATTATTTTATACAAATAATATTATAATAAAATTAAAATAATATCTTTTATTTTTTTTAAATTATTAAACTATTTTTAATTCTTAAATAAAATTAAAGTTAAATACTTTTTTTTTTATTTTCCTTTCACAACTATTTTTTGAATTTTTTAAAATATAAACAATGTTTATGCAAAAAAAATATATATATAATAATAAATTATCATAGAAGCTAACTCATAATTTCATAGAAATAAAAATGAAAATAATATCGTTTTTGTAAAATAGATGGGAGTATTAAAAAGTATGCAATAATATTTATTTGTTTATTATTGATCCCATCTTTTTTTTTTTCTCAAATGACAGTTATTACTACTGTCATTAAATATCATTTAACTAACAATTATTGTAATTGTTTATATTATTTTTTTTAATAATCAAATATAAAAATGAAATTTATAATTACATTAATGTATAATATTTATTATAGTATAAAATAAAATTAGGTTGTCCTAAACATAAGTAATTGTGTAAAGCAAAGGAAAGATATATATGATATGATGATATTGAGAAGAAAT
The DNA here is from genome assembly GCA_948266635.1 of Cnidoscolus chayamansa. Lineage (NCBI taxonomy): Eukaryota > Viridiplantae > Streptophyta > Magnoliopsida > Malpighiales > Euphorbiaceae > Cnidoscolus > Cnidoscolus chayamansa. Next base: position 14,933 of record CAOGCB010867054.1, on the reverse strand, counting down.
AGGAAGATAAGTTAATGGTCCTTAGAAGCAAAGCAAAACACACGTCCTGAGGTGAACACCCACTTCTATAATTATGCACCTTCATTTGTCTCTCCAAAATCACCATATTCCATAGATATTCGTGGAGTTCATTCAGAAAAATTATTTGTCATATATATATATATATATATATATTACTAATACGTGCATGCCCATCAGTCGATAAAAAAAAAAGTAATTAAAAATTGACCCTGAATACATTTCGGGAGCAGTGTTCATTTGTCTCCCACTTCCCACTAGTTGATAAATATATTTAACTAACTCCAACCAATTGCCATGCCCCTTCAACTGGTCTGTTTAATAGCCATTTGTTAGTGTACAGAACAATTACATTAGTTAAGTGAGTGATGGTTGATGAGATAGATCCATTTAAATTAAACATCTCATTGTAGCTTAATCTATTCATTTTTAACCGCTATGATTTGACTTCTCCTCCTAATCTAATAATTACATGCATGCTTTTTAGTATGCTATGCATCAGTCCAACAATAACGTGTACAAGTTTCAACTAGTTTTGTTTAATTAGCACCTTTCTATTTAAGTACTCATTTTCCCATTAACATTCCCTTTGATTGATTGAATGTTCAGATAAATGATCCTTGTTATTAGGGACATCCACTAAATCAAATTAAACTCTAATGTTTCAATTAATAAGATTTAAATTATCATCAACGCCAAACAATTAAATTTCCCTCTCTCCTTCCTTGTGTATTTCATAACCAATGCAAAAGTGCATCATTTGAGAGTATGTATATATATATATATATATACACACATGTATTGCACAAGAACAAATGTCAAATCAAACCGCATCATCTATTGCGTTATAAATAACGCCGCTCATCTCTCTTCATCAACGGTGCTTGTAATTTCTTAACTTCTCTATCTCGAGTTTTTGTTATTGGTGTGACAACTAGGAATTACCCTCCAATGACCATGCGGGAAAAGAGCTGCAGCCACCACCACCATGAAAGGAAGAAGCTCTACCTCCGGATATTCTGGTCGGTAATCGCTATATTTGTCATCATCGGCTTGGTTATCTTGCTGGTATGGGCCATTCTCCAACCCAAAAAGCCTACTTTCATTCTTGAGGATGCTACGGTCAATGGCTTGAGTCTTTCAGGCTCAAATTTTCTTACTAGTAACATTCAGGTCACCGTATCCGCCAAAAACCCCAATGAGAGGATTGGCATTTACTATGAAAAGCTCGATATCTATGCTTCATATCGCAACCAACAAATAACCCTTGCCACTGAGCTGCCTAGGAGTTACCAGGGCCACAAAGATATCACCATTTGGTCACCCTTTCTATATGCTAATTCTGTGCCTGTATCTCCATATCTAGCTGCCGCTTTGGGCCAAGACCTCAATGCTGGGGCTGTTCTTGTTAATATCAAGGTGGATGGGACTCTGAAATGGAAGGTTGGCTCCTGGATTTCAGGCAAGTATCGTATCAACGTCAATTGTCCGGCCTATATGACTTTTGGCAACCGGTTCCATGGCAATGTCGATGGGGCAGGGATCAAGTATCAGTTTGTGCAAGGTTGCTCTGTAGAAGTTGCTCCCAGCTAAAGCTAGCTATCTACTCCTTTTCATGTTTTGTACTTACTATTAGGAGGCTATTCCCTTTTTCATCAGTTTTATGACTTCTTTGGTCTAATTGAACTTAATCAGGATTATATGATTTCGTTTTTCTCTTCCCTCCCCCCTATATATAGTGACTTATTTCGTTCAATTCTTGAAATAGTATGTAGAATAGGTGATTTGATTCATGAAGGATAAAGATTCAAGAAAAAAGACTTCAGTTTAGAGCGCAGCAGACCAAGAATTTATGGAACAGGGTACCTGAATTTTCTTCTTTCTTTGTTCCATTTTTCTATATTTTATTGTGACGAGATCCAGAGGATTTCCTGATGAGTCGTTACTAAGACAACGGGGTTAAGTTCTGCCTGCTTAATCATTTAAAGTAAGCAAAATGACAAACTTATCTATCAATTTGTCTTGTGAAGTCTCCATTTGAAGCCCCTGATGAATTATGACTTTTGATAGGAAATTAAAATCAGAAGAACTATATCAATGTATATATATATAATTTAGCTGTGGCATTATCTCAATCAGTTGGAATAGCTGAAGTGCAATTATAAATGGTAAGTGGTCTCCTTTTCAAATATAATAACTAAAATTGAACAAGTTTCTCCGTAAGCATTGGCACCTTTTCTGGATCCTGTTCCATCGAATAGAAACAGGAAATACAAGGTCATGATGTTATTTGCTATTACCAAATAATAATTCCAACAAGGATAAAGGTTCAAGGGATAGTTGTGTAACCAATGCCAATTCTAGTTTTTTGCTTATCCCTTCACTTGGTACTATTATGAAATCAACTGTGTATATATATATATATATATTAGGTGAAGATGTTAGGTAAAATGGAAGTTGTAAGCCATGTGAGTGAAGTCATGAAAAACATTATTTTGCTGTGAGATGCAATATATATGAGTCTTAAATGAAAGGATATCATATCATGATGAGTCTTTACTTCTACTTTACTAATTAATATTACTGAAACTGGGTTGATTTGATTTTACTTGCTTTGCATCATTTGATTCTTTAAATCTTCCTCTGATGGAAAGGGTCAAATAGTCACTCCTACACTTGGTTCCAGCTTACTGCTTTCAGAGATTATGTGTGATTATTTGCTGGGGGCCTAATGTTTTCTTCAGTTCTAGATGGTCTTATCCAGTTGGAGAAGAGAGGCTGCTGGCGCTTCTTCCAGCTTTTTCTTTCTGGACCTTTGGGTTTTAAATCTTACTTATCTTAGGGATATTGGGGCTGCTTTGTTGGGTTGGGTTCCTAAAGCCAACCGACTCCTCACTGTGCATAATCTCATTAATGAAATATATAAATTCACGGCGGACGAGATTCTTTTTTTTTTTTTTTTAATTGATCCAGTGTAAAATATTATAAGAAAATAACGTTTATTTAAATAATGTTTTTAATTTAAATAAGATTCCAGCATAAAAAATAAAAAAAAAATCCTGCCATATTTTGTGCATATCAAAGTTAAAAACAAATGGTAATATATTCCGTTTTTTTTATTTATTTATATTATTAATTATCTTTAAAATTCATAAACTGTAGATATTGGATTTGAAGTTGGGCCTAAGCCTATTTATTTAAATAGAAAAAAGAAAAGCCCAGAGCAGCAGATCCGCGGGAAGCAAGTGGATGAAGTTATTTGGTTGGTGAGCGTAATCAGTCTCATGAAATGCGCGCCAAATAATCGTCTTTTCTCTTTACTCTCCAAAAGGCGCGCATCGCCGATTCGAACCTCCTCTATTTATTTCTTTTTCTGAATAACAAATCTAATAATTTTTTCTTTGTTAAATTAATTTTCTTCTTTAATTATTCGTTATTTTATTAAAATACTTTTTTTAATTTAAATTTAAGTAATAACTTAGGTTTAATTTATTTAATACTCACTTTTTATTATTATTATTTTTTTGAAGATGTATGAACTCAAATATTAAACTAAACTCCATTTTAAATACTTTTTTCTTCAGCTCCACTAGCCTATCTTACCCTTTGGTGTGGACTCCATGCTCCCAATCTCATCACTCCACGTCATCCAAGGTCACGCTTTTTTCATTTTAATCCATCATCCTTTTATCTTTCTCTCCCCACCCATCAATCGACTAAAGCCAAATCGACTTTTCATTATTTATTTTTTCTTAAATCTATAATATCCTCTAAATATTTTCAGTATTTTTATCTAATTAATTTGATTAAATCATAGTTTACCCCAAAATCAACTAAATTTTTTCTTAATCTTGAGTGAGTTGCAATGAACTTAAAAATTACAATTTTAACCTTTGATCACACTGTTAATTATTATTATTATTGTTATTATTATTTTTCAATTATCTTCGAAGAGCTTCCCTCCACATCTTATATCCGAACCAAATTCCCTCCTTCCTTCCCTTCTTTCCCTCGTTTTCTGCTACCTTTCTCTCTCCCGCTTTTTTTCTCCCTTCCCTTCCCTTCCCCTATACCAAATTCACAGATTTCTCCTCCGATTCCCATCCAATTATTCTCCGATTCCACGAATCCTTTTCTTGCGATTTCCCTCGCCTGCTCTTTCTATTGATCATCTCTTTCTACCTAAAACCCTTGATAGTAATTTTCCATTTTTCTTCTTTTTATACTTCCTTTCTCTCTCGATGTCGAATTCTCACCCGACAGACACATCGACGAGGCAGCAGCAGCCAAACGCCCTCCAGAATCCCTTGAAACGACATCTCCCTTTCTCTTCTATGAAGCCTCCCTTCTTGGCCTCTGCTGACTATCACCGCTTCAGCTCTGAACCACGCCAAGTTTTAGATCACGATGTTGATGCCATCCTTGTTAAACCTCCTGTGAGTATATCATTTCAATGTTTCTTTTTTCTTCATCTTCTTTCTTTCTGTTCTAAAAAAACATTATATTCCCATCCTTTTTTTTTTTTGAGATCTACTTAGTTTATGCTTTTTTTATCACTATTTGGCAGTTTATTCCCTCGAGATTAGTGATTTCATTCGGTTCTTGTTTTTAACTTTTTCTTGGCAACTATTTAATGGGTTTTCGTAGTGTGTTTCATAAATTGTTGCCAACTCTATGCTACTGAGGCCTTTTCTAGCTGAATTGGTACATTCCACCTCACTTTTAGATATTCAATTTTAGAACTTTTCTTATTTATCTATATGAATCTTTATTTTGTGATCACTGATTCTCAAGGAAATCTGCTTTGCTAATCGCAACTGTATGACCGAATTACTGGTTCCAATTTCAGATATTTACGTGTTTAATTGTTAGACAAGATAAAACCATTTCCTTTTGGGAAATTCGATTGGCCTTTTCAGAGTTTACTATTTAGAGTCAACTTCGGTGCCCCTCTTTGTAGTTGCAACCTCTTAATTTTCGCAATAAAATTTATCTATGTGTGAAGCTAATCGCTGCTGATCAGCAACCATTTCCTGTATATGTGCCAACCATAATGTTGAGATACTGAATGAGTCTTGTTAAAAATGAAACAACCCAATAACTACACCTACTAATTAATAAAATATAGAAAGTGAAGAATGAATTTATGATGATTTTATTCAACGGAGAACACCATTTAAATATAAAGCTATCTAAACTGAATTCCTTGGCAGTAGGAATAGCAGTAACAAAAAGATAAAGCCAGCACAATCAAACTATTACAAAGTCAAAGATACTAAATAGATAGAAAGAATCACAAATTATTGCTAATACTAATAAGCATTAAGTTTACTTGAAAATTTCCAGAAGAAATTGTATGATAAAAGTTATTTTCAAGATGCAAATGGGTAAATCTTATAATCCATAAGTTCACTTGGTCTAATTGCAGACTGTAATGTCATCTTTCGAATTATTGAAACCCAAAACCTAAATTTGTTTTCCATGTTGATGGAAATAATAAATTTTGCCTTAAATGAACAGTTTCCCAATTATGGTATCATGATGAGCTCATATTGACTTTAAATTGCAAATACTCAAAATTTCTCGCTATATGTGCATTTGCATGTATAGTAGTTACCTTTGCTCCCTTACTCTAAACCCTTATCCCTTCATCATGTTTTGGCCATTCTTCCGTGCTCTCATCATTTTTCATGTTTGTAGCCATAGTATCTCCAACAACCTTTGTTATTACTAAATTGTTTAGTATTTGCAATTAAGTTTAACCCTTATCCCTTTATCATATTGCCTCTAAATGCTCAAATGTCCGTATGTATGTTATTTCTTAGATACTTTGTATTTATGTCATCTAATAGTGTGGCATGAGTAATCGGGAAAACTTTTATATCCTTGTTTGAATGAGTTGTAATATCCAAACTGTTATCAATTTCTTTGGTTCTTTAGTGTTCAAGATCCATATTATTCTCAAATGAAATGTCATTTTCCATTTGTAAGAGAGTCAACTGGGGAGGGGGATAGGAAGAAAAGTTTTATTTTTGGTTCACTGCCAAGATCACTAAGAGACTGATAGGATAGGAATGGGAAGCAGAAATTAAAAACAGAAAGGGAGGAAGAACACCATAACATATTTCCTTAGCAAAGAAAGATACAATGAAACCACATTCCCTAGGAATGCCTACTACAAAATTTCAGAAAACATGCCTCCCCTCTATTCTATTCTCCTTCTTATATAGACTAATGGGTGGTCCCTCTTCACAGAATAGGATGTCCTGTAACGACAATTCCTCATTTTCTTTTGGCTTTTTCTTGGTCCTTCTAGATTATACCTTCCATGTACCCCTCTCTTAGTCTTTTTGTCTGCTCTCATTTCCCCTCATTTGCTTATTCTTATCAGACACTAATGGAGTGGTACTTGCATGATTAAGGGTGAGCATTTAGTGGTTTTAACTGAAACTGAAGCTATCTGGTTCAGTTTGGTTTGAGATTTTAGATAAATTTTGGTCCGTGTTGATTTTTTGACAGAAAATTGATAATTAATTGAATCAACGAAAGTTGGGTTTTACAAGTGTTCCTCCAGATAGGCCCATTTATATATAATTAGTTACCCAACCCAGCCATTCGAAGAACTTGGAACACTAGCTGCTATTCATCCTAATCTTCTCCCTAAGTTTTCCATCCAATTCATGCCAAGAGCTTCCTGCCCTGTTCTCTTTCTCTCACCCTGTTTGGAAATTTTTTTAAAGGGAAATGAAAATAAGAGTGACAATAAAGAATATTTTTCCTTTGCTATTTTTCCTCCCTTTGTTTGGTAGAAGGAACATAAATGAGATGAGAATCAAAATAGAAGCATCTTTCATTGTTTAAAAAGGGAAGAAATAAAAAGAGTTATTAATCTATGTGGTTTGACTTTTGGATATTTTTTATTAGCTGAATTGTGACTTGACCCAAGAGTTGCGCATTGTGATATGAAAGAATATTTTGTGAGATATTGAGTGGGTTCGGGCATGAGCTGTATGAACCTGTCTAAATATTGTATTGTTTGCCTACTGTGGCGGTTTGTTTTATGAGATTTTTTGGAGAAAAAAACATATTGGGTTAAGGATTGAGAGTTCATAAAGATTATGTCACTTTTTCTATCATAGTGTAACTTTATGAGAGAATGTACACCGACTTGATGTGGTTCGACTGTGAAGTCTATGTCCACAAGCAAGTCAAAGATAAAGTTACACTATGATACTTAAAATTGAAATAATCTTTCTGAAATCTCAAACCTGAACCCCAATGTTCTCCAGGTTCATATGGCTCAAGGTTGAACCACATCAAATCTGTGTCCATTCTCTCTTAAATCCTAAACTTAACATAATTTTATGGTAAGTTTAGGATTTTGTCCTATTATTTTAAATTAAAGAGAACAAGGAGCACTTTTGTGATTTTATTGTGAAAAAGTATGTTTCTTCTTTCTTATTTTTGTCCAATTTTCAATTAAAATAACTAGAGGAAAATAAGTATTTTCCTTTCTCTTATTTTCTTTCTTTTCCAAACAAGAAAAAGTGACTTTGTCCTCATATTTTCCTTCAGTTATTTATCCTCCCCTTATTTTCCACACAGTCAAACAGAGGTCAGATACTCTCATCGCTTTCTCTATCACTGGGAAGAAGTGATATCAATTCTCGTTCTCAGCTCACTTCTCCATCATTGTCATTCTTGTTGAATTCAGTGGCCATGCCCTTGCCTCTCTGGTTTTCAAAATCAATTCAAGACTCAATAGTTTACTGAGGTTGCTGGTTGCTTCTTGCTCCATTGTGCCCCTCTGGTTCCTCACTCAGTGTAACTGGGTGAGTGATTTTCTTCCTCATCCACGGTCCATGAGTTAATCTTTTACTGGGTTTCTCACTCACTGTTGCTCTTTATTGTATACTCATACTCTCAATTTGAGTTAATCTTTCACTTATCTTGTGTTGATTTTTTTTTGGTCATTTTATACTGATGAATAATAAATTTTTTAATGAACATGCATAGGCTAGCATTATATTGGCCAGGTGTATATGTGAGAACACACTATTGAAGTTACTGAACATGTACCTTATTTTTCTAAAGTTAGATTGTAGTCCTAATTCTAAGATTGTTACCATCCTTTTCTTTTTCTTCTTTTTTAAAATCTTATTTATATGGTGCACATGTTACTAATTGTGGTTTAGAAAAAAAAAATGTATCAGCCATTTAAGCGAAAGAGTGATGCAGCAGATAATGAAGCTGAGTCCAGTGAGTGGAACGCTAGTGCTGGCTTCACAGAAGTAGTCAACAGTCCCCTCCAGACACCTGTATCTGGAAAAGGGGGAAAGGCACCCAAAACATCTAGGCTTTCAAAGAGCAGTAAATCTGGACCCCAGATTGCTGCTTCAACTCTTGGTGAGCATTACCTAGTAAATTTTCTTGGAACCCTATATTTGTGATTCTGAAGTATTTGCTCTACTAATGGTCGGTTCTATGTGGACTAACAATTGAGTGGTTTAATTTTGGATTTCTTTCTGATTCTGGAAAATTCTCTTCTCCACTTCCACGATTCCACCAAAAATGTTGAAGAAAAGGGAAATGAAAATGAATAAGTAATGCAATGAATTTTTTTTTTTAAATTGACAGGTTCTCCTGGAAATAATCTAACTCCAACTGGTCCCTGTCGTTATGACAGTTCCTTAGGTAAACTTTATTTCTTCATGCATTTGTGATCTTATACTTAAAAAAAGAGTTTTGGCCACCATTAGTGGCACTATTTCAAATGGCTTTTGGAATAAAGAATGCATCTTAGAAGCAGTAAAATGCTTTGTGGTTTTGATTCAGGTCTCTTGACAAAAAAGTTCATCAATTTGATAAAACATGCTGAAGACGGTATTCTTGATCTTAATAAAGCTGCTGACACTTTGGAGGTGACAATTAGTTATTCCCATCCAACCCATTTTGCAATGTAAAGTTCATTTTAGAGGTTTCTATCCCTCCAGGTGCAAAAGCGACGGATATATGACATAACAAATGTCCTAGAAGGAATTGGTCTCATAGAAAAGAAGCTCAAGAACAGAATTCAGTGGAAGTATGTACCATATACTTCCTCCTTTGCCTCTATTTTGTCCATTTGATGTCACTTAGTGTCTAAAGTGGTGTTGATTATTGAGTTATCAATAATATTGCACATATTAAGTTATTGAATATTTGATTGATATCAGGGGACTTGATGTCTCAAGGCCAGGGGAAGCGGATGAGAATGTTGCTAGTTTGCAGGTATGCATTATTTCACAGTTTGCTTTTTGAGAAATGGTTTTTCCTTATTTTTGACTCAGAATGTTTCTTTGTTCTGTTCTGGTACTTCATTTGTTTCTATTTTTCCATGACTGAAATGTCTACTGAACAACTTTGTCAGCATTCAGGGTGCCGTAATCAGATAAGTGCTTTTCTAGTGGAAAACAAATTATCGTTATATAATAGTTAGCTGCTGGAAATGCCCTAATTCAGATTTATTAAGGGGTACCTCCCAGCATTGGCCATGTTGCCATTACAATGAATCAGGTTTGAATTTAGAAATGTGCAGATCAACTGAATGGATATTGTCCACTAGAATGTCTACAGTGAAGCTCTTTTAGTTTCATTGAATTAATGGTATCACTTCGTATAACATATCCATGCACCATTTATATTGTCTATTGATATAACTTGGAATAAGAGAGGTCTTCCTAAGGTACAGGATTTGACTTTATTTCTCAATGGTTTTTTTCCCTTGCAGGCAGAAGTTGAAAACCTTAACATTGAGGAACACAGATTAGATGAACAAATAAGGTTATATAATTTTCCTTGTGGCCATGCAACTCCCACAAGTTACTTTTAGCAACTTTCTTTTTGTGCTGATTTTTCAAATTTATTGCAGAGAAGTACAAGAAAGATTAAGGGATCTCAGTGAAGATGAAAATAATCAAAGGTAAAATTTTCTGCCACTATGTGCATTAGTTGAAGGTTTTTTACCGAATGTTATTATTTAACTATGGAATTTTGCCAAATTTGTTTTCCATTTTAGGTGGCTTTTTGTCACCGAGGAAGATATAAAGAGCTTACCCTGCTTCCAGGTTGGTTCTTCTCTTTGCTTCATTATTACTTGAGCTTTCTACTTGGTTTTGGACTGCCCCTGGATTTCTATAATTTTTATCTTGTTAGTAACTGAATGTATAATTTGTTTGTCTTTAACAGAATGAAACCTTGATAGCAATTAAAGCGCCACATGGCACTACTTTGGAAGTCCCAGATCCTGATGAGGTAATCCTATAATCAGTCAATCAAGGAAAAAGCGCAAAACTTTTTTGTGCATGCATGCTCATTGTGGGCATTCCCTTCTGCAGCAGGCTGTTGAATACCCCCAGAGGCGATACAGGATAGTCCTTAGAAGTACAATGGGTCCGATAGATGTTTATCTTGTCAGGTACTGTTGCTTCTAGTGTGTTTTATATGGCTGGTGGGATACAATGTTCACCTTTAGTGGAATGGTTATTCATTTAATCTTTTTTTACTTTTAATGACTTTCCGGGTCTCTCTCCCTCTTGCCTCCGTTATCTTAGTCAATTTGAAGAGAAATTCGATGAGATTCATGGTGTTGAGCCCCCCCCAAATTATCCGTCAACTTCAGGCATTAATGAAAATCTATCAACTGCGATGGTCCCTGGGGAGAGCAGGGGAAAGGAGATTGAAATGCTGGGACAAGATGCTCATGGAATGTGCTCAGATCTCAACACCTCACAGGATTTTGTCAGTGGGATCATGAAGATTGTTCCCTCAGATGTAGATGTATGTCTTCCTTTTCCGTGTTGCTTTTGTGTACGCAAGAAATACACAATTTTCACAATTTGCGCATATTTGTAATTTTGGATGTTCATATTTTTGCTTGTTGGCAGACTGATGCAGATTACTGGCTTTTATCAGATGCTGGTGTTAGCATTACAGACATGTGGTCCACTGAACGTATCCTTGCTAAAACATCGCTTCTGTTTACCTAACTGTTATGCCGTCACTTCATATAGAGACCTGAATTCCCTGACTCCGCTTAGCTGGTGTCGAGTGGAGTGAATTTGGTACACTTCATGATGAGCATGGAATGGTAAATGTCAGCACACCTCGACCCCAAACTCCACCATCCAATCCAAGAGAAGTGCCTTCTAGTGCTAATACTACTGCAGGATGAAATGAAGACGAAGAACCAGGGGCTTGTTTTATCAGTGATGTCTGCATCTGCACCTCCCTTCATCATTGCGACTGCTATGGTGGCGGGATTTGTGGTTCCAGGAATTTGTTACATAAATGTCCTTGAAGCCATGCTGAGGAACTGGAATAGGAAGTAGCTTTTGCGTTGTACAGCATATTGTAATATAGCAATCCATGTAATCCCGCGGAAATAAGGTCGCTATTTGCTAATTTTTTAGTTCACCCTTGTACATTGCTCCAATTTGGGTTTTGAACAAAACATTCAATAGCTTGGTATGTGGTTAGGCAGTGAAACATGTAAGATTTTATGTGATGGCAAATACTTAAATCTGATTAGACCTGGAATTGAACATATGTAAGATCTTCCTTGCAATATTATTTCTAGAATGTTCACCACAGGAGCACAATGATATGACTTGATAGTCTGAAAATGCGACGGTAAAGTGATTCCACAATCTCCCAGATCACTTGAATTGGTTCAAAATGCTTAGGTTAGGTTAGGTTGTTTGTGATAACATCAATTGCCAAGGATATGTGATATAATATATTAGATTAGTTGATATCAAATAGTTCCAAAATGAAAAGTCTGAGCCTCAATTTCGGGGATTCATAGACAAACTACTACTCTTTATCTACTTTCTTGCCAATCCAACTGGCAACAATGGGAGTGAGAGCAACAGTAGGGGGGAACCTTATGGGAGATGCAGCCTTGTGTGCAGCATATGCCAAAGCAAAGGTTCCAACTCTTTCCCCAGTCTCATCAGTAGAAATTCCCACCTGAGAATTTGCAAGCTCAATCAGTTGTTGTATGTTTAGGATTTAAAACAGTAAAAGCTGACCTTTTTGTTCGAAATTTGAATGCTAGATCTCACCTTTTGCAGGAAAGCTTGGACATCGATGCCTGCACTAATAAGTGCATAACAGAGAGAGAAGGAGATCAAGGACAGTGTAATGGAGGTGGCCAGATATGCCCCTCCATATTTTGCTAGAAGCTCCTTAGCTTGCTCTCCCTTGGCTTTCTTTTCGTCGCCCTCATCTTCCTTTCTCCTTTCTTTTGAGCTGAATATCTTCATTACCATGCACATGCATCCATAGATTCAGTTTTTATTTTTTTTTATTTTTTTTTATTTTTTATAAATAAAGTATTTAAAGCTAATCCACTAAATATCTAATTTCAGGAATAATTACGCTAATAATCACTAAACGTCCCTCAAAGATCCCCAAGAGCAAACCACATGCAGATCAACCAGTACAAATTCAGATGAATTAAGTGCACGAGGGAAGAAGAAGAAGAAGAAGAAGAAGAAGGGAAACAGATATTTGGATAATTGGGTACCTTCCAAAGACCAGCTTCGAGACCATACTTTCTTGCAATTTCCTCAGGTGAAGATGAAGTCGAAGACGGTGTTTCTTCAGTTGTTTCTTTGATGGCTCTGGACTTTAGGTGTTTAAATCTGGATTTTGGGGGTTGAACGGAACCAAAATAGTAATTGTTGAAGTTTGTCCTGTTGATGATGGGAGTAGCAGAAAACAGAGGAGAGACTTTCACAACAAAGGCCATTGCTATTAGTAAGCTCCAGCCAGTCAACAAGCTTCACTATCTATCTGTCTCCGGAACATAAAATCTTGGAAAAATCTGCTCGACAAAATTGATAAAATGGAAAAGGAGAAGGGAGCGGAGCTTTTTGCACAAAATTTCCAAATGAGTGGTCTAGAGAACTCCAATCGAGGACATTTTGGTCATTGGCTCTTCAGCCATTAGTGAAACCTATGGTCCCGTAAGAGGCCAAGTCTATAGCAACTTCATCACGGCGATCAAGTAGAGGATAATTAATTTGCTATTTAGTCCCTCAATATTACTATTATTAATAAATTCGTTTTAATATTTATCAAAGGTCTCTAACTTTTCTTACTATTTTTATTCGAAAATAAATTGCCTTCATGGACAAGGAAAAAGAAGAATAAATTTCATGATTTAACGATAAAGACAAAGAAAATAAAGAAAATTAGGAAGAAAAGAAAAAGAATACCATCCAATTTAATAGGCCATATATAAATATAAATACAAAATACAAATGTATCCATTGGTAGATATGGTTATATATAAACTAATTATCTGTGCATTACAATCCTAATGCTGCAATTAAACCTTAAACCTTATCATTAGTTGTTATTTCTTTTTGGTAAACTGTAATGCGTAATCAAGCTCATCAACTCTCTTTTATATTATTAAAAGAAACATGATTAGGTGAATGTGTTTGAGGTAACTAATTAGCGACATCGTTTGTTCATACAAGGGCAGGGGAAGGCTCCAAATCATAGATTAGGTGAATGTGTTTGAGGTAACTAATTAAGCTGTCAGATTAGGTTACCGATAAGGATAAATTTTTTATATCGAGAAAATGATCAATCTCTCTAAGCCCCTACGTTAAGTCAAATGCCTTGAAAACCTTTCTTCGTCAGCAACCATGTACAAATTTTCTCCCACCCAAGCACTACATCTCTTTCTCTCTCTCTCTCTGCAATGCCCTCCTCCAAGAAAAAGCTTCTCATTAAAACTGTGCTCACTGCAGCAAAAAGAAGCTGCAGTAGGTCAAAATCTTCACATGTACATGAACCTCGCGCAGTGCCCAGATCAGCCCAACCAACCATTTCCCAGAAGGATCCCCAGGCTTGTGATAGAAGCGGAGCCAATCAAGAAAGCAGCACTTCCACTGTATCTCATGAAGATCATCCAAAAGGTTCCAAAATCATCGACAGCATTCCTGTGGTCAAGAATTCTAATGATACATATCAAGATTTCAGGCATTCCATGTTGCAGATGATATTTGAGAAAGAAATCTACTCCAAAGATGACCTTCAGGAGCTCCTAAATTGCTTCTTAGAGCTCAATTCTCCTTATTACCATGGTCAGATCATTCAAGCATTCACTGAGATCTGGAATGAGGTCATCTGCAAGAAGCTTAAGTCACAGAATTAGGACACGTGAGTCCTAGCTCTGCATGCACAATCGCACGTGTGGTTTGTACCCATGTTATGTCATTAACAAGTAGGAAACTTCCCGGGGTTTGTCGAGAAGCAAAGGAAAAGCAATGGGTTGTAGGGAGAATAAAATAATTAATTACATTTTCTTGATAAAATAATGATTTAGAGGCAAGTTTTGTGTGTTTATTAGCAGATTTTAGATGTGTGTGTCCGCCAACAAACATCATCGCTAATAATAACTATTGTTGTTAATTTCTAAACCAACAAAGCAATGAATGAATAAAATTAGGGTGAAGAACAAATATCTAATTCTACTCATATATTGCCGACCTTTTGGGGCATGTATTTGAGCATGGCAAGATCAAAATGGATAAAGCCAAGATTCGAGCCATCCATCATGGAATGGGAGCCACTGATGCCTGAGCTGAGGTCTTCATTCAAATTGATTCTTAGTTACAACATTATTTACCGACTTGTTGAAGAAGAACCAACCATGGAGATAGGACGAGAAATATCAAAAAGCCTTTGAAGCTTTGAAGTATTGGTATTGTTGGATAATAGCAAGCCATTTGAAATTCATATTGATGCGTTTGACTTTGCTATTGTTGTAACGCATTTAGAAGTTGGAGGAAGAATTGGAGCACTATATGAGAAAAGAGGCAACATTTCAGGCCACTCTTTCGATTGATTCAAATCAA
>CAOGCB010867047.1:0-13996 GCA_948266635.1 Cnidoscolus chayamansa | reverse complement strand
AGGCTGAACAAATGTTTTTCCACTTTCCAATTTTCTTTGATGCTTGTATTCTTCCATCATAACAGGCTAGGAAGTTTTTGATTCTTGCATTCTTCAATCTCAACAGACTAGGATACATACTTGTATAATGGACCTATTTATTGTATTTTTGTTCTCCATATATATATATATATATATATATATATATATATATATATATATATACATATAAGAAATTTCTTGTTGATTATTTACTTGCAGGTACTTTTCGTTAGGTATATTTTGACACTAGATCTCTAGTTGAGATTAATTTTTAGGTTTCATAGTAAATCTAATTAGTCATTTTCAATTATATAAATTAATAGTTCAACCGTACTTAAAAAATCTAGAATTTCTCATTTTTATAGGAATGTTCTAAAAAAAATAATGTTATCTTCATATGAAATTTGTATCTTCATATGAAATTTTTGCATTAGTAACTCTTTCGGCTTTTTTTTTTTTCTTTGTATCGAGCCTATGATCTACCCTTCCAGAATCATAGGCAGTTAAGTCTGGGTTTAATCTCAGTTAACAAGGACGAGTATTGGCTCCCGCTTTGGGTCCAGTCTTGATACTCCTCCCGAAAGAATTAAAAATCAAGATGCTTCTCCTATCACTCAAACCTTGATTTCTTACCATCTCTTTTTCATCCTTACCGCTGAACTATCCGTGGGGATACTCTTTTGGCTTTTAAGTGGACAAGTTGTTGATGTAGTTATATTGTTAGTTTGAATTTTATTATTTATTTACTATATGAAATTTAATTTTCATTTATAATGTTAGTATTTAGTATTCAATGATATATAAGTTTTTAAAATTTAAAAATTATTTTTCATAATAATTTTAATTTTTTAATTTTATAATTATTATAATTGAGAAGTTAAATTTATTTTTTAGTTTTTTAATAAATATAATATAATAAATAAAAAAAAATATTTTTAAATATTATTATTTGAAAATTTGGTATTTTATTTAATATGGAAAGTAATATGAATGAAATTTAGATAAAATGACCAATTTATATATGTAAAATAAAAATGAGAAATTAAATTATTTGATTTTAAAAGTATATTGATTAAGTTATATAGTTTTTTTTTTTTTAATTTAAGGACTATATTATAAATTTGTAAATTTAATTTAATTCTTTTGACTATAATTGTAACAAATTAAAAATATTAGATTTTATAATACAAGATTTAAAAAAAATTGAGTATGATAATCAAATATAATTAATTATTTTAGGTCCAATTAATTATTTTTTTCTTTTTCCCTTTCAATTAGCCATCTATTAGTAAATTATAATACATAAGCTCACTTTTTCCTTCATTTTATTCATTCTAACTCATTCCATTCTCTTTTTCTTCATTTATTCTTTATCTTCCTTTCTCTCTTATGTAATTTTTCTCATCATTTATCATATTTATTTAATTATAAGATTTGTAATTTTTATGCGACTGTAATTTGATTTTTAAGATTTTTATTGTAATTTTATAAAATAGTCATAAGTGTTGTAAATAATCATAAATATAATATATGTGGAGATATGTTTAAGCTATGATACAATCACGTAATTATAAAACTAGTTTAGAAATAAAGTGCAAGGCCCTTCAATAGGGAACTCTTCCTAGTTTTAGTTTAAGAAAGTTGATAAATTTTAAAATAAAATATATAGAAGAAAAAAAATATTGCACATAAAAATAATCATACATAGTAAGATAAATAGTAATAGTAACCGGTCTAATAGTGCACTTTGCTCGAGTCTATTAGGGAGTGATTCAAATACGATTAGGTTTTAACTAAATCATATGGTTTGTAATACCATCTTTGTGGGAAGGCTTTTGAAATTGTTATAAAAACATTTTTATAGAAAATTCATCTTTTATGATCAAAATATTTTGAAATGTGCTTTTAAAATCATTTCAAAAGACTTTTTTTTTTCAATTTTGTCTGTAATAAAATAATTTGAGAAGAAGTAGGTTGTGAAAGGTTGTTTTGAAAATCAATTTGTAAGATCTCATTTACTTGAGAAATATTTTTAGAAAAGGGTTTCAGAGGGGGACTTTCTCCTTTCTTATAGGGTTGAACAGTATTTGGATAGAACCGAATAATTTTGGTTCAGTTTTTTAATAATTTCGATTCGGTTTGATTTTATTTTTGAAGATTTCGGTGATTTTGGTTTAGTTCGGTTTGATAACAAAAAACGGTAGAACCGAATCAAACTGAAATCATACTAAAACACACCGTTTTGCTATTTAGGTTAGGTTAATTTTGAACCCTTCATTTCCCAAATCCATTCCTTCCCAATCCCAGAAGGCTAGTCCACACAACACAGTAGAAGCAAGCAACACACAATTCTATGCAGTTCCATTCGGCCACTCCTAGCACTTCTCAGTTTCCAGCCAGTAGAAGGCTAAACCATGCAATGACAGAACCATCCCTTCCCACTTCCCAGTCCCAGAAGGCCAAACCACGGAATGACATCCATCACTTCATAGTCCCTAATGGAAGACCACGCAATTGCAAAACCATCACTTCTCACCTTGCAATCGATAAAACCATTGCACAAAATCTATACTTCTCCTCTTTTCATTGCACTGCAGCCGCAATAGCCAGGAATCACCTTGGTCGTCGTTGCTCCTTCCATTGCACCACAAGGTAGGGACATCCCTTCTTTTTACCTTGCGGCTGGCCAACAACAGCACCAACCGACCATTGCTTCTCACCTTGTGGCCTAGAAAACCATCACACAATCCAATCTCTACTTCTCCTCGTCTTGTTGCATTGAACCAGCACTAGCCAGGAACTAATCTTGTCGTCGTTGCCTTGCGACATCCCCTTCTCCTTAGTCCAATCAATAGTCCATTTATCGGCTCGGTCCTTCCTTCCAACTAAGTGAAGCTTAATAAATAAGTTCAAAATTGATCGATTTGAACCAAACTAAACCATTATGGTTTGATTTGATTTGATTTCACCTTCTATAAAATTCGATTGTGATATTTTATAAATTCAATTATTTTAGTTTTAGTGGTTCTATTCAGTTTGAAACTGAATCAACCAAACTCTCAACCCTACTTTCTTATAGGTTTTGGAATGAGTTTTGGAGATTTACCTGCTTGACTTTGAACTCTGGTAATATTTTGTAGTGCTTGAAGGACTTTTGAGAATATAGATAAGGATTCTATCAATTTTTGTATTTGACTATCAGTTTTAGGAGCTTGTGACTCAATATATTGGACTGCTTTTGTTCTTCCTTTTCAACAATGGCTGACTGAGAGCGAATTTGTTTTATAGATGAGATGATTTTTTTGTAGGACTTGGTTTTTTATTTGCTGGATTTTTAGCTTTGACTTTGGATTTTTTAGGCATTATAACCCATTTTGAAGGAATTCTTGTGTCAGAAAATCAAGAAAAGAATTTGTATCTCCATTTATAAATTCACTTTCAAAATAAAAATAATTAAAATTACTTTCCAACGTGTAAAAATCTATTTGGATGTAGATTTTGAACATCTTTTTGCAAAACTTCTTTTGCAGACTTATAATCAATTCAAAATAAAAAGAAATTAGTAAATCGCTTTGTAATTTTTGGATGTACAAAATAATTGCAAATTTTTGTTTTAATAGTTGAGTAATTCTTTTGACAATTTTCTAGTAGACAAAGTGAAACTATACTATTTGTACTCTCCCATCTTTTACTTGCTTCAAGATGCCTCTATATGCAAAGTCAGATGCATCAATCTCTACTATGTTAGGTGTTCAGGGATTAACTAGATGCAATCAATGAATGGTTTCTACTTGTTTTTTAATTTATGATATCACTTTATCATTTTGCATCAGAACACACCCTAAACCCATTCTGGATGCATCAGAGTAAACGATGAAGTCTTCCTCTATCTTCGGTAAGGTTAACACTGGTGTTGTGGTCAACTTCCTCTTTAGCTCTTGAAAACTCTCCTCACATGTAGCAGACCAAATAAACCTCTTGTTTTTCTATGTCAATTAGGTCATTGGAGCATCAATCTTGGAGAAATTTTATACGAATCTCCTATAGTAGCCAACCAAATCCAAAAAGCCCCTAAACTCTGTAATCGTAGTGGGTGTAGACTAGTCTGCTACCGCCTTTACTTTCTTTGGGTCCACCTTGATGCCATGTCTTAACACCATGTGGCCCAAGAAAGATATGTTGCTCAAGCAAAACTTGAACTTTGAGAACTTTGCATACAGTTGGTGCTCTCTTAGTGTCTGTAGAACCATTATGAGGTGTTGGGCATGTTCCTCTGCATTTATGGAATACATTTTCATGGCCTTAAGGGTGAACAATATAGCGGGCATCATTTGCTTACTCATAATGTTCCCCTTTAGTGCAACGTCATCTAGCACACAAAATTTGTTCCCAAATTAGAGAATACCTTGGCTGTCAAATGTGAACTCATCATTTTCCCCATTCTGAACTAACTTGGCAATTTTGACCAACTCTAGGTCTTCATGTTGTTTCTGAGCCACCTACTCAAGAAACATTGGAGTTACTTTCATCTGTGCTACTAAGGCACCATTCTCGCCAATTTTCGGCTAAAGAATGCAATCGAATGGCCTTATTGTTGAAGTACTGCCCTAATACCTGTACCGAAAGCATCGCATTCCATAAAAAATTCCTCCTGAAAATTGGGTAGACTCAAAACCAGGGCATTCACAAGGGTTGTCTTTAAGGCTTTGAATGCAATAGAGGCTTCCTCATTCCACCGAAATGATTGTTTATTGAGCATACTTGTCAACAGTGCTGCTACTTGCCCATAATTGCAGATGAATTTTCGATAGTACCCTGTCAAACCCAAAAATCCACGCAGGGCCTTGATGGTTTGAGGTTGCGACCATTCCACAATAGCTTGAATCTTTGATGCATCGGTGGCTACCCCTTCGAAAGAGATGGCATGGCCGAGATAGGCCACTTGCAGTTCACCGAAAGCACATGTGGATTTTTTATGTATAAGTGGTGCGCACGAAGTACTTTAAAGACAAGTTGTACGTGTGCCAAATGTTCCTTCCAGGTACTGCTATATACCAAAATATCGTTAAAGAAAATAAGGACAAAGTGATGCAAGTGTGGTAAAAAATACCTCATTCATTAAAGCTTGAAAGGTGGAGGGTGCATTGGTCAAACCAAAAGGCATGATTAGGAACTCGAAATGCTCATGATACATTATTCATAAGGCGATTTTCTCCATATCTCGTGCATCCATTCAGACTTGGTGATAGCCCGATCGAAGATCCAATTTTGTAAAAAATTTGGCTCCGTGTAATTCATCGAGTAACTCATCAATTACTGGAATATGGAATTTGTCTTTAATGGTACGGTCATTTAATTCTTGATAATAAATAACAAATCACCAGGATCCATCTTGTTTCTTGACTAAAAACACTGGAGATGAAAAGGGTGAGTTACTGGGGCGGATGATACCTTGTTGTAGCATTTGTTCACAATGCTTCTCAATTTCTTCTTTTTTGAGATGTGGGTGACGGTAAGGGCATACCACCATCGGTTTAGTCCCTTTCAAAATTATTTTGTGGTCACATGGTCTAATTAGAGGTAAACCACTAGCTTCTTGGAACAAGTCTGCGAAGTTTTGCAGCAAGTCCTTAATTTCCATGGGTTGGGGGTTTGTCGATTGTCGAAGGTGCAATTGTGGTGGGTTGAATGATTGCTGCCCTTGTAAGGTGATGCCTTTTCCATTATGATCAAAACACAAAATGAGAACCACAAAATCCTAAGTGATTGGTCCCAATGTGTGGAGGCATTTGATTCCTAAAATCAAATTAAAACCAACTAATGGAATTACAAGGAAATCAATAGAGAAAGATTATTAGTTCACCTTGAATTTCACATTGTTGCAGATGCCAATTCCTGATATTTTATGTTTGTTTGCCACTGTCACTTTCAAACCATGTTTCAGCTAAGTTGTCAAACCCAATCTCTAGACTGCTTTAGAACTGATGAAGTTTTATGTGCTACCCAATTCCACCAATTTGATGACGGGCTGCTTAGAAATAAGGGCAAGCAGTTGCATAGTTTATTACTGAAATTCACTAGTCATAACATGTAGTGAGATCATTGGATCATCTTCTTGATCTGGCACCTCCTCTTCACTATTATCTTCTATCTCTAACCAAAATAATTTCTTACATTGGTGGCCTGGGGTATAGGATTCATCACAATCATAACAAAGTCCCTAAGCTCTTCTTGTCACTATCTCCACCCGTGTCAATTTTTTATGAAAGGTTGAGACGCACGGTTGAGGGAGGAAGGGGCTGTCGTTGGGTTGTTCATGGAGTTCCTTCCTGCACCATTCTTTGAGTATTTTTTACAACTCATATTTAGATTTTTGGGCAATTGGCATATAACTTGTACTTTTATTCTATGATTCTGGTGAGACTCATGGCTTGAGTGAGATTTTAGGGGTTGTACATTTCCACCTCCAATCGGATTAGTTCAGATAGTCCTGTGGTGAAGTGGTCCACTTGTTGATCAATGCAAATTGTCCTTGCATGAGCAATAGGGTTTGGAACTTACTTTGATACTCCTCTACTGACCCGGTCTGCTTTAGGTTAATTAACTCTCCCAATGGGTTGCTTCGTAAGGAGGGACCAAAGCGCAGGTGACATTGGTCCTTGAAAATTGCCCTCATGAACCCTGGTTCCTCTTGCATGAGTTGATAGTACCATAATTGCGCCTCACTGGTCATGTCGAACCCAGCCAATCCTACCTTGTCTCCTACCATTGTTCGTTAATTGGAAAAGAATTGTTCACATCGATAGAGCCATACGAGCGGGTCATCTCAGCCATCATATGCAGCAAAATCTAGTTTAGTGAACCTAGACACAGTTCCCCCACATAATTGTTGTTATCTGATGATTTCGCCTTGGAGTCGGATCCTGCGCTGTGATCTTCTTTCTCTCTCTCTCCTTGAGGGGTAGGTGCTTGAGAAGGGATTCTAGTTGTTGCGTAAGTTGCTAGAATCAAGCATCCATTCAACTCTCTGAGGCTGATACCGTCGTCGTCACCAAACCTTGAATTTCCCTATGTATGCTATCATCCATCGTGAATGGCTCTGATACCAAGTTGTTACGGTCCCTTGCTTGCGATCGAGTCACAGGACGATGGTATTGGAATTCAAAGTCTGGTAATGGACTCAAACCCTTGTTTTTATTCCTAGTCTTTCTAATTGGGTACGCTCAATTGAGAAATCTTGAGCAAATTGAAACTCGTTTAAGGAAGTCTCGTACTTTGAAACTCAATGGAGTTGCCTAAAAAATTGTTATTAGAATATTACATGTCTTATTCATAATTTCGAAACTCTTAAATAGAGTTTACATGTACTTCATTAGGAAACAAATCATTCTGAAAAAGAAATGAAACTTTCAAGGAAACTAAATAAGAATTAATAAGGAAAGTAAGGCTAAAATCTTGCCAAAATATTGACTGAAACTTTCAAGGAAACCAAATAAGAAATAACAAAGAAAGTAAAGCTAAAATCTTGCCACCAATCCTCCAGAATTTCTGCAAAAATCCTGTTAGTCCTCAGTTGTCTTTTATATATATATATATATATATATATATATATATATTCGACTTGTTCATTTAATTTAATTATTTAAAGGCCAAAATAAAGCCTTAAAAATGAAATTAAATAAAAGAAAGCTTTTAGACAATTTAAAATAATAACCTTTTTATTAAAAAAAGTGAATTATACGAATGAACCGCTAATTTTATTTTGTTAAGTATTCTAATCATTCTATAATCTCTTGAGTGCTTTGAGATCCGCATTATTCCTTGCTATTTTTCATCATAAGACTTCTCGGTGCCTCTAGAAAACATGTAATTGGAGGATCAAAAAATAGATGTCTACACCTTCAAGATATATGCAACAAATTCCATGTGGACATGGGATTCCTTTTAGGTCCCTAAAACTTGGGTAAATTATGTCCACCATATGCTGATTTTTGCCCTTAATTAGATATCTCAAGACCTTGATCCTTATTCCAATTCTAAATGGTACCCTTTTTTTTTTTTTTTTTTTATCAACGATCGACCATCTCTCATTTTGGAATACTATGAAATATACACTAACATCTTTTAGCATTATAACGATGTGCTTTGACCTTGCTTTTAGAATTGTCTCATTAAATGACTCAATACATACTATTTGTCCATAACATTACACATGCTTGTAAATTTATCGAAAGTTCTTGACCATATTGGTGGTGGGTATCTCAATAATCCCTTAATACTTCCAGCTGAAATCTTTTCCATGTTATCTAATTGATCATAAAAATACTCAATGTAACTACTCTTTACACTATAATTAGTATTTTAGATCATTCTTTACCAATTATCACACTATAATTCTTAAATGCCTTGAAACATTTGTGTTGCGACATGTAAGTTTTAATCCTAAAGTGTTCACTATGGAGTCCTTACTAGAAAACATATTTCAAAGACATCCTATTTGGCAACAAATATTTCTCACATTACTAAGATAAATACGTCTTATGTACTTCACTAAACTAAATGTTTTTGCAAAGACCATTCCAAAAATAAATACATGTCTCTCATAGAAAAGATCGTATATAACTCTTTGTCACTTTCTTCTTCTAATTTCCACCTCCATGTCATTATTGCATGACTCTTCAAAGCTACCTTTATTGTCATAATCAAAATAATCAAATGTCAAATTCGACTGCTTCATTATCCTTTGTGGAACTTCTTCCAAATAGGTAAATCATCTAGTTTCAAAATTTGTCTCTTTTTAAGTTTTATTATTATTTCTTTTCCTTTCATTTTCCCTACCTACATTGAATTTATCATTACCCAAATTTAAATCATAACCTTTGTTCACTACAAATACAACATTATGTTCCTCTGAATCATCTATCTCGTGTCCTAAATTTGCCTCAGTACTTTCTATTAGATGTGTATGTCCTATAGCCTCAATGTAATAGAGATATTTTTATTAAACATGAAAATTTGTAATAAAATTTATTACATTATCTACTATTGGTTCATGTGATATAATTCCTATATTTGATTATATAAAGCTTAAACTAATAATAAAGTCAATGGTATCATATGACACATTGTAGAGAAAATTGTGAAGAGTTCACACTGTGAGATTCTTATTACATATAATTGTATCAATGCTTAAACTATTCTTGGTCATATTATCGATGGGACTAGACACATCAATGTGGAAAGACTTGCACATGATATAATCCTTAACTAGGTCAAGCAGTAGCTCTCACAAGCTTGAGGCATGGCAATGCTTAGAGTTAGCATATGGATGCTTTTACGGGAATAAGTACATCAAAGACCCTACAATGAGATATTCATCTGAACATAAAAAACTCACATCATAAATGCAGTATCCTTGACTTAAGATCACCAAGAATACCTTAAGAATATAAGTTATACTTTGACTCAAGGGCTCGATGCTTCGCCGTGAAATATCCATAGATGAGAGATTGGGTATAGTGACAATGCTTGACAAAAATTGAGTGATTAATAAATGATTTAGCGATCTCAAATAAAGCAGTGATCACATTGTGTTGGAAACTCAGAAAGTAATCTCTAGTTGTAGTACAGTCTTAATATGAGTAGTAATTATGGGACTAAATTAGAATAATAATTCTAATTATTTGAGGGTTTTACAACCATTAAACTAAGGATATAAAGTATTACAGTAAATAGAGATTGAATATAAGTGGTGCAAGGACATATTGCATGGTAGCTGGATATGGAAGGGTATAGTTGAACCACAAGTTGACCTTCTAGCACTATAGGAGTCATGATGTGTAGCTAGATACCTCTCATGATTGCATATGTGCTGCTATGGTAGTTTAGAAGCCCAATGAGTCACACACATATAGGAAAATATAAGCCAAGGTAAAAATAACATATGAAAATAACATGAGGCATTATTGGGCCAAAACATAAGATGTTACTGGACCTATTTAAAGAGAGGAAGTCTTTAACACTTGATACTTTTTTTGATACTGAAATCCAAGTTTCCGACTAGAATATTCATGGAATATATGAAAATCGAATCAGAAAGGTGACTAGGGATAAATTATTAAAATTAAAATTTTAGTAAAAGTAAGTTAATGAAAAAGAGAGATTAAGAGTGAAGTTTGGCTAAGGCAACTTGAAAAGCCATATTCGACTGTTGTAACACCTGAAACTTTTTTAACATCATATTATAAATTCCTAACCAGAATATTCATGAAATATTTAGAAACCAAGCCAGAATAGGCGCCTTGTACATGTTATTGGCAGTACTTGTACTTGATTGCTTACATTGTCCATATCTAGCATTCGAGCTTATCATAAGTTACATGGGCCTATATATATATATATATGAACATGTAGTTATTATTACACATACATTAGTAATTGCAGCATACAAAACTTGTTTGCCTGATATATGAGTACATGTTAAATTTGGTAGCATAGCATGTAAAGACAGTTGATATGCAGTTCATTAAATGATATGTTATGCTTATTGTTATGCTACTTTATATTGTCATGGTTTTTATATATACTCACTGAGCATGTAGCTCAACTTATTGGTTGGTTTCCAAGCATAGATAAAAGACAGTAGGGTAGTAGAAGATTCATCTACAGATCCACAACAACAGTAATAGCTAAAGGAAGCATATAAGTCGGTCTACCCAGAGTTTTGACACTATATATAATTTACTAATTTTTGGTCTGTACATAGAGTTGTAAGTAGTTAAATAATACATTAATTGATCTTGTGAATTAGATTGCTATAAATATATTTTATGTGATGAGATACTTGTGTTGAGGTACAATTGTATAATTTTGAAACAGATCTAGAAGTACAAGTTTGAGGGCCTTCATATAAGGGAAACTCTATCGATTTTTAATGTAATTAAGTTAACAGGTTATAAAAAAATAAAACATTAAAAAAATGTGCACAGGATAAGTATGCACAACAATGTAGATAATATTAATAGGAAATTCAAAAGTGCATTCTACTTAGGTCTTCATAGACCTGGATAGCAGGTGCTACATTTTTCTCTTACCATTTTAATTTTTTAACTATAATTATTACTTTCTAATGTGTTTTACTGTGTAGTCTATTTCACACATCACATTCCTGTTAAATATTAGGTATAAATGAATTTAAATAAGAAGATTTGGTTCAATTAAGCTCGATTCTTGATTTGGAGCAAAATTGGATCTTGAGTCAAAGTTAAGGAAAATTTGGGATTTCTTTCCACGAGTTGATACCGAGTGAATATCACAAGCTGGTAACAACTTTGAACCAAAGCGATGCTTGATTTGGCCAAAATTGGATTTTGAGTCAAAGTTTAAAAGCAAATTTGGAATTCCATTCCACAAGTTGATATTAAGGAGTGAATACCATGAGCTGCAACAAATTTAACACATGCATAAAAGTTTATAAATATTGGATTTGGTGGTTTTTCTCTTTGTTGGTTGTTTGTTTTTTATGTTTAGGGGTTGATATTTCTTAGAGATTACAAATTAATCTTTTTTCTAGCTATCAATCTCTTCTTGATGGCTTTTTGCAAATGAGGGAAAGAAACACTTGGTGTACATAGAGAGTGTGTATGTGTGTGAGAGAGAAAAGATGGATAAAACCACATAAACATTAAATAAGAAGAGGAAAAAATATTTCTTTCATTGTTTGTATAGAAAAGCTATGTTAATTTGTTAGTCTACCATTCAATAATAAACATTCAAAAAACTAATTCGATCTATTTTTAACCAATAGAAATTAGATTGAGTGGTTCGAATCTTCACTTTTAAGTGAGAATGAGAGTTTGAACTTTATATATATAAAGAGCAAATCTTCTCTGAACGCATTTTTTTATCTCTTAGTGAGCTGACTAGGTGCCAATAGAATTTAATCTCAATTCAATGAACTGAAAATATCTATAGCTAAAAAAAAATTAAAAATATTATAAATTAAAATCATAAGACGACTATATCACATAGATAAATGAAAATTGAGTCAAAATATATACATAGAAAATTAAATATTTCAATAAATTTGATTGCTGGATTTTCCCATATAATAGTATTAATAACCAACTTGAATCATTTAGTACTTGTAGCAAAAAGTAAAAGATCCAACCATAATGATTTGGCTGAAATTTTTAGTATAATTGATGAGAAAATTAAAAATTTATGATTCAAACATAAGTAAAAATTAAATATCAATTTTCAATTTGGAGAACTTTGTTCAATTATCATTTCAACAAGTTTATAGCTCGTCTATTTCTATTACACCATGCAAAGTATTTTTCATGAAATAAATAGAGCTTTAAATTCTCTTGATAAATCTACATGAAAAGCGATCTATAGTGATCTGCTTCTTGAGTCATCTCATCGATGCTTCTGTCCTTCCTTTCCTTGTCTAAATCTAGTTTTTGCTTTAATTCCTTCTCCTTCACATCGATCTAAATAAGATCACCAAAAAAAAAAAAAAAACATTTTAGAGTTGATGCGTAGAAATCGGTTAACAAGCAATTAAAGAAATATTCCTGACTTACTGCATCATAAATCTCGTCATTATTCTCAAAGTCACCACTTTTCCTTGGGAGTATGTGGACATGAACATGAGGTACTGTTTGTCCTGCCTGGGGACCATCCTGATGCATTAATATACCCAAGCTGTTAGTTTTGATAAATAGAAAGCCTATGCATTATCAGTAAAAAGTTGCAAACTATACAGAGATACTCAAAAAATTATTAAGGCCATGTTTGATAATGATGTAATGCAACATAATTTAATCAATCACGTAATGTAATATAACGACCGTTACATTTCTATATTTGGTTGTAAAATAAAAATCTAATTAATGTAATATAATGATAGCTTTTATTTTAATATTTAATTTATTTGTGGTGGTAACAAGAAGTTGGTAATGATTGCAGTCAAAAGCAGTCGAGTGGTGGTGCTGGTGGTTGGGTTGTGGTAGTAGCAGCAGTGGTGGTGGTGTTGCCATGTAGGAGTGATGACAATGAACAATAGTGGTGGTGGTAGTGGCTGATTGGTGATGGTGGTGGCAGCAGTAGAAACGGCAATCGTGAAAGTAGGTTGGTGATGATGGTGCCAGCAAAGGTAGTTAGGGTGACAATAGTGGTAGTAGTGGCAGATATAAAGTGAGGGTGGTGGCGGCAGCTATGGCAAATGGTAATTGTGATGGTGATGTAGAACGGTGGTAGAGGTGATAGTTATGGTAAGGAGGTGTTCTAGTAGCATCCTAGTTGGATAATAGGCCTGATGGTGGGGGCGTAGTGGTGGTGCAAGTGACAATAAAACAAAATATGCCAACACAAATAATCCCGCTTATGCTACATTTTTGTATATAAATGATCATCTCATTAGTTTTCACGAGTAATTAGTCAACATATTGTCAGTCCATTACACAAATAAAATATGCAAGCTAAGTTTTCACATAAAGCTCAATATCATTGCACAAGTGCCATCATTCTTCTAGACACTGAATATCTTGCTCCCCCCCCTCCCCTGCACTCAAGCTCTAACTTCAACCAATTCAGAAAATTCTTTAACATAGTCCTGAATCGTACCTATTCAAGAAAGTTGCCTTCATCTCACCCTTGCCTCCTTGGCATTATCCAAATAAAACTAGCACTTGAGTTTCCTTTTGAAATCATCCCAAGTGGCTTTGGTGCACATACCTTTTTTCCACGTCTGGTTATCTCCTATGCCTCCATACCATTGCAATATCATCCAAGTGCAAAGGAGCATGATCGATCCTCCTAGCATCCTCCATGATCCCAAGTGCTTTGAAGTATTGTTCCAAACTCCATAAGAAATTGTCAATTTCCTTCGCATTCCTTTCTCCTTGAAATGTGTTGGTTTTAGGCACATCCATATGTGTCGTTGGAGCAAAAGAAGTATAAGTATTAGCAA
>CAOGCB010866639.1:0-13681 GCA_948266635.1 Cnidoscolus chayamansa | reverse complement strand
AATTGTGTAACAATTCTTTAGCTCATCATTAACCCCTTTAAATCCAATTTTAGCCAAAGTCCCCAACATGAAACTTTTAGCTAACAACCTAAACTAGGTTCATGCCAAATTTCATAATTTTATCACTTCATTAAGGTCTTTAAATCCTTTACAACATTTGATATTCTATACAAATTTCCATAATTGACAGATTGACCCATGTCTGTTCTTCCTACTTTTTCATCCACCAATTGATCTAATTTCACAAAATAGTCTACTAAGCAATTGTAGCTAACATCCTAAGCTTTCTACCGGTATGACTTTTACAAGTTTTAGATGTCATTTGGGTCTTCAGAACAATGACACGAGATTACTGTTCATGCTGTCAAAATTCCAGATTTCACTCTTTACTTGTTTTCTTATTTCTTTGCTTTTGTATACTTAGATTCAAGTTCATAACTCTTGTTTTAATCATCATATTCTTTTTATCAAATCTCTAGGTCAGCTTAAATCTCAGCCCTAGTTTTCCCCTTTTTCATACAAACCCCTTAACTACTTCAATACATCAAAAATACAACTAACCTTGTTATACAAACTCTCCTCTTCCTCTTCTTCTTCTCCTTCTCCTTCTTCTTCTTCTTCTTCCTCTTCTTCTTCTTCTTCTTCTCTTTCCCTTTTTCTTTCTCCTATCTGCTGCTTAGATTTGTAGAAAATGAGAAATCAATCCTTTAGGATAAGTTTTATACTTATCCAAATCAAACTTTGACTTTTCAACTTTTACCTTTTTACTTTTTACCTTTTTCTCTTTCCTACTTTTCATTTCTTTTTACCTTTCTTTCCATTTCCACTTTCTAATTTTATTTCCATATTTCCTTATTTATTTTCATGTTTTTACCATTATATTTTCATCTTAATTCACTTCCATTTTTATCTCCTTTGCCTTAATACCTCTTTATCTCATTTCCCTCATTTCTCACAAATTCCATTTATACCTTATTCTCTACTTTCCTACTTCATTCCTTCCTTAATTTCCATTTATCATATTATTTCATAGTCTCCTTATTAATCTCATTGATTTAGGTACCTAATCTCCTAGGCCCTAAATCTGGTCATGACATTTATCATAGAACCTCTCATGAAGTTCAACTCATTCTTTCGTCAAAGTTGTTTGAACCATACTAGATGTCTCCATACAAGACCTAGAAATTATTTTTTAGTATTCTCTAAGTAATGGCATCGATTAACAAGTCAAATTTATGAGCTTGTATCTCTATAAATGTTGTATTGGTGTTTTTTAGTGGACATTTCAATTAATAGTGATGGATTTATCCTAGGACTAACATATATAATAACACTAGAATAAATTTATTCCAATATCCCATGGATCATATTATCACACAAATCATTCATAATTATAAGGAGTTTAACCGAAACTTACATATTTTGGTTGATCACCTATGTTCTTTTGCTTTTCTTTCGTACTGAATTGTAGTAAATCACAATAATCATCTTGGGATCACCTCCAACATTGATCCACATGAGAAATTTAAGCCTAAAACCTGCAAAGATGGTAGTTAACAAGCGCCACTAGCCTCCTTATGCTAGTAGGATGGCCACAAGGAAGAAGGAGAAGATGATGTTGGCGGCAAGGGTTTCAATGTGTGGCATGATGTTATTTTTCACTTAAGGTGGCTAGCTACTACATCACATATTTATAGTGTGGTTAGCGACATTAAGCCTTAGCGGGCTTAAAATAATTATTAAACTAGACTCAACCCTTTTAATCTCATTAAAGGACCCAATTAAAGCACTTCACTAAAAGGCCCATCTGTTAAGCCCTTTAAGCTTATACTTAAGTCCAACATGCTTTGACACTCTTCGTCTCTTTAAATAGGCCTATTAACATCTTATGTTTAATGCCTAATGACATCTCATGTCATTTTACTTGTCATTTTTACCCAGGCTCACATTTCTCCATATGTGTATAACCCATTGGGCTTCTGGTCCACCATGGTTTAATGGTTGTAAAACCCTTAGATAATTAGAATCATTATTCTAATTTACTACTTTGAGTCATACTCATGTTACAACTCTACTCTAACTAGAGATTTCTTTCTAAGTTTCTAACACAATAAAATCTCTACTTTATTCAGGATCTATGAATCCTTTATTCATCACTCAATTTCCTTCAAGTATTATCAGTATACCCAATCTCTCGTTTATGGATACTTAATGGTGAAGTGTGGAGCCTTGAGTCAAAGTATAGCTTATATACTTAAGGTATCCTTAATGATCTCAAGTCAAAGGATAATGCACAACTGATATGATGTGAGTCTTTCATGACGAGATGAATATCACTTTCGAGTCTCTGATGAACTTACTCCCAAAACAAGTATCCATATGTTAACTCAGAACATCGATATGCTCATAGTTATGAGAACCACTATTTAACATAGTCAAGGACTATAACATTTGCTAATCTATCCATATCTATGAAGTCTCGTCTCATCAATACTATGACCAAGGATAGTTTAGGCATCAACACATTTACATGTACTAAGAATCTTATATTATGAACTCTTCATGATATCCTTTACACTGTGTCATGGGATGCCAAAGACTTTATTATCAATTTAAGATATTAAGAAAATAATAATCAAACAAATGTAATGAAATGAATGCATCAATAATAAAGAAGTAATAATGATATTATTACTAAATCAAGTTCATAAAAAGTAACCATATGACATATAGGCTCTGGGGCATACATTTCTAATAGATCGTTGTAACAGCCCAAATTTCGAATTGCTAGTAGTGTTAGGATTTCAACCACCCAAAGGTTATCGAAACCCTAACAAGCCTTATATTATCATTATACGTTGCATTTCATGTCATTGATTTTCATTTAATTTCATTACATTTCATTCATATTCTTGCATATGTATACATATATGTACACTATTTAAACATTCTCATGAATGCATTTATAACTATTATAGGCATACAACATTTACATGAGAGAGTATATCGCCATCACCATTCAATTATCATACATCATTAACTAATGGTGACCATACAATTCTATGCCTACTCATAAACATGTATGTTAACATAGCCTTTATACATCATTCATTACATGACCATTTCCTAAGGTCAATAACAACTATACATATTCTTCTCTGGCACTATCCTGCCTTTCTAAGCCACTATAACATACTTGTGAAAATGGGTAAAGGGAGAAGGGATGTGAGGAGGACATATAAAAAGGGGTAAACTATTTGAATAACTTACTAAGTAGATACATAAAACATTAATTCATATTCATAAAACCATTAGTTTTATGCTAGTCTATGCATCATCGACATACAATTCATGTCAATTTACACATAAGGTGATTATGTCCCCATAGACTTTGTTGGACAGCTACTGCAATAACTTCTAATGTCTTTATTCACGTTAAACACGAGCTGTCAAAGTAAATCCTTAGGCCATGACCCGGTTTATCGAAGTATATCCTCAAGCCTTCGCTACTATTGAGTATAACACCAAAAAACTCATTTTAGCCATTTTAGTATTACCATATACTGATGCCCAGAAACTCCCCTCGGCCATCTTAGTCTTACCTTACCTTTATCATTTCCATCAATTCATCATTCATTTTGAAGTTTATGGCTCATCCATAAATCACCACATCATCATAGATCAACATTTTGCAATGCATCATATCTCATGAATCTAATGCTGGCAACCTAACATCATGATGCATGCATATCCCATAAACAATTCATGTTATGTATCATTAAGTCATAAAAATTTGGCATCCACTCACATGGACAGTATCATTTGATGAATCATTCATCCTTTATCAAAGGTCTCTAAGTCCCAAGGTTCGCTTCTACATTTTATGGACTTAGGATTAGATACAAGCTATTTCAACCATTTTCATACTATAAACTTATCCCATAATTCCCCATGTAAAATAACATCTTTTCATACTTTATAACTTAAATAAAAGCTAATGTCTAGTTTTCCTTGGCAATCTGGTTCAAAACCAAAAGGTATGGGTTGAACCGTTATACTCTTATTCGATTTTTGAGCCATTTCCCTCACTTAATTGGGCAATGCTTTTACTGCATCCATCATCTATCGAATAATAACTCTAACTGAATGATACCTCTTTAGTATCCTTTGGTACCAACTTACTTTGTATATTCGAATGATGTCTTGTTAATATCTTTCGAATTACCTCATTTCATTCTTTATCGAACCATAAAATGCCTCAGTAGCATCCTTCGGTTATCCATAATGGGTAGATTAGAAGTTTAGTTCCGATAACCATATTTCTTGTATGGCTATTGGAAACTGAGTTTTTCCTAGAAGGTCAAAACTAGCTTCTTACATTTCCAATTTAACACAATGTGTTAAGCTTACATTTTTTTTACATCAAAACACATTTCTTAATTTTTCTCATCAACATTTGACATTTAACATCACATTTAGCTCATTTCATTCAATCTATTCATCATTAAACTAGTATGTAGCATTTTAATCATTTCTTTCCAAAACAACCTAAACTTGTTGTAGATATAACATGCAACAACATTTGTAGTGTTTTCTAACATAAAACTTATAAATAAACTACATTTGACATTTTATTCATTCACATAAACACATTTGATATCAAATAAGGACTTTAAGTTGAAAACCATGAACATTCAAATTTCATCACCTTTATACCTCATTTTTCTTCATGCATGTACTCAAAATCAACCCATCATCCCACAATAAGTTAGGAAAATACTAACTAACCTATTTTTAGAGACGATCGATGAAGGGAAGCTTCGATCTCCCAAATTCCCAATAGTTTTGACACAAGTATGGATCACCATATCATCATATAGTGGTAAGGAATGTGAACACTAGTAGAGGAGATCAATATGCTACACGAGCCAATTAAAATATTATGGGCTTAGAAGCTAAAAGATGCATTCAAAACTTTCATGATGCCAATTGTCCTATAAGGATTTTATGGGTCTGAGATAGAGGCTTGTTATGGACTTGAAGAAAGCAAGTTTAAAGACAAGCCAATAATGTTATCTCTTTATGATTATGAATCTAAATTTGAAAAGAATGAAGAGTGGCCTACTTAAGACAATTTGGCCTAAATGAAAGCTCATTCAACAATATGTAGACTTATATTTTGGGCTATTTTGTAGGCTATCTATGTATTTTTTAGCTTAAAAAAATAAAATCAACCCATTTTTAGGAGGAAAATTGTGCATGAGATAGAAGTTGGATTTAATTTAGGACTCTTTTATGAAATAAGATTAGTTTTATCTTTTTTTAAAGTAGGAGTCATATATCACTGAGGAGAGCATTGTAACACTATTTAAACTCTATATTGGCAACGGATATGAGAGAAATGAGTGATATTTTCTCAATGAGATTTTTTCATTTTCCAACATGAGTGAATTGCTTTATTCATTGTTGCACTAAGAATCACATAACTTATCAATGTAATTCTTGTGGCGTTATTCATTCTTTTTTATTCGTCCTATTATTTGTGTTCTTAATTACAAGTTAATTAAGAGTTCAGTAAGATACTTCAATAAGAATTTCATAACTTATCAATATACTTATTGTAGAGTTATACATTCTTGTTTCTTCATCCTATAATTTGTGTTCTTAATTATAAGTTAATTAAGGGTTCTGTAGGATATTTATCCCCTTGTTTTAGCTCAAGTTTAATTCTTACTTAATTTGTGTGTTGGAGTTTTATGAACCAATTGTGATCCATGGGTTCCACATCAATTTGATATTAGAGCTAGGCTTAGATAAATTCCAATTTATCTAGTATGTTTTTTTTCTTTCATTTCTTACTATTTGCTACAATTTTATTAAAAAAGTAGAAAAAGTTTTGTTTTTTCCTTCTTGTTTTATTTGATGCAATTTTATTGAAAAAAGGAAAAAAGTTTTATTATTTTCCCTTTTCATATTATTTGCTACACTTTTATTACAAAATGATAAATTTTTTCCCTTTTCGAATTATTTGCTCTAATTTTATTAAAAAAAAGTTTTGTTTTTCCTTTTTGGTATTATTTGTGGTAATTTCATGAAAAAATAGTTTTATTTGTTTTCCTTTTCATATTATTTTTTGCAATTTTATTCAAAAAAAGAAAAAAATGTTTTTTTTTTCCTTTTTCGTATGATTTGTTGCAATTTCATTCGAACAAAAAAAGTAAAAAAAATGAATTGTCCTCAAGAAAGAAAATATTCTTGTGTTTTCTATCATTTTTTTGTTCTTAATATTTGATTTGTATCAATTATTTTAAATTGTTGCTGATTATACTTTGATTGTGTAATTTAGAACTGCAGCGAAAGAAAGAAGCTTAAGTGAGAAAATTTTTAGTGGAAATACCTTATTTGAGGGAATTCAAAAATCAGACCTAAAAGATTGAAGGACGAATTTTATTGAAGAGGGAGGGATTGACATGAGCATAGATCACCACGTCATCATAGAGTGGAAAGGAATGGGAACACTAAAAGATTAGATCAATGTGATAAATGAGCCTATTAAAATATTATGGGCCTAGAAGCTAAAAGATGTGTTTAAAGATTTCATGATGTCAATGATCCTACAAGGGTTTAATAGGTTTGAGATAGAGACTTGTTGTGGGCTTGAAGAAAGCAAGTTTGAAGGTAAGCTATTGGTGTTATGTCTTCATGATTATGTATATAAAATGAACAAGAATGAAAAGTAGCCTACTTGAGACAATTGAGCCTAAATGAAAGCTAGTTCAACAATATATAGACTTATATTTTGGGCTACCTATGTAAGATTTTTGGACCTAAAAAATAAATAAAATCAGCCTATTTTTAGGAGGAAAATCGTGCATAAAGTAGGAGTTAGAATTTATTTAAGACTCTTTCATTTAATAGGATTAGTTTCATCTTCTTTCTTGAAGTAGGAGTTATATATCACTTAGAAGAGCATTGTAATACTATATAAACTCCATATTGGCAGCAAATATAGAAGATATAAGTGATATTTTCTCAATGTGATTTTTTTATTCATTTTCCAACAGGAGCGAATTGCTTCATTAATTGTTGCACCAAGAATTGCATAACTTATCAAGATAATTCTTGTGCCATTATTTTTTTGTTATTTATTTATTCTATTATTTGTATACTTAATTACATGTTAATTAAGGATTTGGTAGGATACTTAAATACGAATTTCATAACTTATCACGGTACTTCTTGTGGCATTATTCATTCTTGTTTATTCATCCTATTATATGTGTTCTTAATTACAAGTTAATTAAGCGTTCAATGGGATATTTATCCCTTTGATTTATCTCAAGTTTAATTCTTGCTAAATTTGTAAGTTGGGATTTTTGGATCCAATTGTGATATATAACTCCTACTTGAAAAAAAAAAGGGATAAAACTAATCCAATTTAATAAAAAAGTTCTAAAGAAATTCTAACTCTTACCTTTTGCACGATTTCCTCCTAAAATTGGGATGATTTTATTTATTTTTTTAAGCGTAAAAATATTACATGGGTAGCCCATAAAATAGCCCAAAATCTAAGTCTATATATTGCTGAACGAGCTTTCATTTAGGCCCAATTGTCTTAACTAGGCTACTCTTCATTGTTGTTCAATTTAGATCCATAATCATGAAGAGATAACAATATTGGCTAGTCTTCAAACTTAATTTCTTCAAGCCCAAAACAAGCATCTATCTCAGACCCATTAAACCATTATAGAACCACTGGCATCATGAAAGCTTTGAATGCATCATTTAGCTTCTAGCCCATAATATTTTAATAGGCTCGTGTAGCACATTATCTCCTCTTCTAGTGTTCCCATTCCTTGCCATTCTATGATGGTGTGGTGATCTATGCTCGTGTCAAGTTCTCGTCTTTGCAAATAGCTCAACCCATTGGTTCTGCCACTTCCTATTCATGTTTAGTGATGTTTCCTTCACTTCTTTGGTTATTCTACAACCTCTTAACTAATTATTTATTTCTTTTGATTTCTCTTGCACTTTGAAATTCTTTGCTATAGTCTGATTTTCGCAGGAGAGCCCATGGCCTTCTCCCTTATATAAGAAGAATGGCTCTGCATTGGTTCAAGAATCAAACTGTGGTTTGGTTTTGGACCTCTTTCTTTGTACCCATTTGCACATTTATGCTTTTGATCCTTCCATATTCTTTTGTCTTTCATTTTCATGATCCTTTAGTTCTTTTACATTTTATATTTTTGTCCTTAATACATTTTCTTTTAACATTTTTACCCTCGTTCACTTTTCCAACTCGATTTCTGAATATTTCATGAATATTCCATTCGAGGATTCAAATTCGTCATTAGAGAAGTATCGAACGCTACAATATTTTTGCTTAGTAGCAAAGCATTATCTTCATTATTTTTCCTTTTGATAGATTTGTCCACTTTGTAGCTAGTGAGATACTACCTTATCATTTGGCTTTGATGGTTATGTGTTTTTATCTCTGGCGAGATACTACCTTGTCTTTTTTACTTTGATGTCTACCTACTTTGTTAGAGAGAAAATTTATCGCCTTTAATTGTTTCTATTGACATTTTCTTGCTTTATGGCTAGCAAAGTATTATTTATTTAGTCTTAACTAATATCTAGTTTTATGGATAGCAAAGCATTGCCTTGATTGTTTCACCTTGAACATTATCGATATTATGGTTGCCTTGAAGGTAATCGATCTTATGGTTGGTGAAGCATTGCCTTATTTTTCCTTGAGTATGATTTGCGCTATGGAAGTCTTGACTAATATCCAATTTTACGACTGATGAAGCATTGCCTTATTTTGTCTTCACTGTTGCCAGTCTTGTGGTTGTCTTAACTATTACTAGTCTTATGGTTGGCAAGGCATCCTAATATTTTTCCTTGATCATTATGGGTCTTATGGTTAGCAAGACATCCTCATATTTTCCTTCACTATTACTAGTCTTATGTCTACTTAGACCATTGTCGATCTTATGGCTTGCTAGGCATCCTCTTCGTCTTGACTGTTAATGGTCTTATAATTACCTTGATCATTTTTGGTCTTTTGGCTAGAGAGGCATCCTCATATTTTGCCTTGATGATAAGATCACATTTTACTTATATTTTCTTTTAGGATTTATGTTAAATTTTTATTAACAGTGTAAGAAAATATAAGTAATTGGTACTTAATAGTATTTATTGTTGAAATTCAGGTTCTGAGAACCTAACGGTAAAATACAAGTGAATCGGATGAGTTTTTCAAAATCAAAGAGCGAACAAATGAAAATACTTGAAGGCTGCTAGCCTTACACCGGCTTATATATGAAGGTTATCAGCCTTAGGCTAGCCTACTCATAAAGGTTGCTTGTCTTAAGGTCAGCCTAGGAGAAAAGCTTGAGCCAGCCTACATTCAAAGCCACCAGCCTTGAATGTAGCTTTGAATCGGTCTACATTCAAGGCCGCCAGCCTTGAGGCGGCCTTGACTCTTTCTTTGATAAGCCTTGTAGAAATCTCTCCAAAATCTTATCTGGAGTGATTTGCTCACCAGATCTAATGATTATCTCTCCTCCTTGGACTTTATAAAAGCTTTTGGGTGCACCTTGGAAAATCATTCCAATTCTACATTGTTATATCTCCTATTTTCTCTTGTAAATTAGTAAAATTCCCTTAGGGAACTTTAGGAGTTTGCTTTCTTTTCATTTTCATTTTGTTGCTTCAACTTTAAGTTTAAGAATATTATATTTAAGTTTGCTTTCGATTAAAAAATTCTGGGAATCAGTTTGGAAGATTGAAGTTCAACTACAAAATTCAAGGAAGATTTCAGTACCTGTTTCATTTCCATTGTTTTCCTTTATGTAATTTTTATTATTCGACATGTATTCCTTTGAACCTGCATATTTAAATTATTTTTCTTTTTCAATCAGCATCATGATATTCTAAACTTTCAGTGTGGAAAACATGATGAAGCCCTAATTTAACTAAAATAATCCTTGTGTTCATGTTATAAAATCTAAAGATATATGGAATTTTCATATGGGGCGTCTACTATGAATTGTATTCGATAATTGAATTCAGTTTATAGATATCTAAATGACCCGACAGGAAAATTAAGGATTTATTAAGAAATCCAAAATAAGATTAAATAATTCACGCAGAAGCAGAGTTACTTAATCTTATTAGAAATTGATTTAAGTGTTTATGCAATACTTTCATTTAATTTTTCACTAAGGGATCAGGGGAAATTATTTTTAAAGTCATTAGGCAATCCTATAATTGGGAAATTTATGGTTGTAATTTTGAATCTTCATTTAATTTAATTAGTGGAAGCTATTGAATTAATTTGGGGTCTTGAATCTTTTAAACTTGAAAAAGAATTAAAGGATTTGTCAATTTCTTATGAAAATCCACATAGCTATAGGTGATTATAACATGAAAACAATGTGATTAGTAGGAATAAGAATGGATTCTATTTTCCCACATTAAACCATAAATTTATAAAATAATTCTCTTTTTGCTCATTTAGTAGTATCATTTTTTAAGTTCTTTCATCAAATTTCATTGCCTAAATATTAGTGGAAATTGATATAGGTCTGGTACTTAATTAGTCTTTGAGTTTCGACACTCTTATCCTACTATATTACTTTATCTAATCCAGTACATTTGCTAGCATTTATTCACGCCTTATCTTTTCTATCTTTTTTACGTGGATCAAGTTTTTGGCACCATTGCCGGGGATTGATTAATATTAGACCACTTTCAATCCTATTTAGGTGCAAACTTTTTATTTTGTGATTGGTTCTTATTCTCATTTGCAGGTGTTTTATGCGTCAAAGTAGAAATGCTGAACTTTTAGCAATCAATCTTGAAATAGAATGCACCTTGCGACAACTTAGAAGAGAGCAAAGAAGAAGGAAAAAAGTCGAAATGATAGATAAGAACAACAATTGCACTCAAGGCATACTTGCCAATACCTAATGAATGTTTTTTTTTTCTTATGGACTAAGAACTTTTCATTTGAAAGAAAATTCAATTGCTAAACAATGGGATTAAAAGTTTGTTTTATTTAGATTAACTACTAAATTTCAACTACAATATTCTAGTTACAAGTTTCGGTATGGTTAGAGCAATGGGCACTAGAAGTTTATTGAATAGATTTCTCTTGTTTATTTCATTTTATTTTGCTTGAGGACAAGCAAAAATTTAAGTGTGGGGATCTTGATAAGATCACATTTTACTTATATTTTCTTTTAAGATTTATGTTAAATTTTTATTAATATTATAAGAAAATATAAGTAATTGGTATTTAATGGTGTTTATTGTTATTTCATTTTATCAGAACTTGATATCAGCGTTTAAACAATGTTTTTTATTAATT
The DNA here is from genome assembly GCA_948266635.1 of Cnidoscolus chayamansa. Classification (NCBI taxonomy): domain Eukaryota; kingdom Viridiplantae; phylum Streptophyta; class Magnoliopsida; order Malpighiales; family Euphorbiaceae; genus Cnidoscolus; species Cnidoscolus chayamansa. The sequence continues at coordinate 2,304 of CAOGCB010866639.1, read as the reverse complement.
TTTCGCTAAGAAATTAGGAGAGATTATTTAAAGGCATTAGGCAGTCGTTTAATTGGAAAATTAAATATTGTACTTTTAAATCCTCATTAAATTTAATTAGCGGGAGCTATTAACTTAACTTGAGGTTTTTATACTTTAAAGTTGAAAAAGATTTAAGGTTTGTCAAATTCTTCTGAAATTTCACATAGCTACTATAATATGAAAAAAAAATTGATTAGGAAAATTAGAGTGGATTCTATTTTTTCATATTCTATTCATTCAATTTTAACTCTCCTTTTACACGTTTAATATTATTTCAGATTTTTCTCATCATACATCATTACCTAAATAATAATGAAAATTGTTATAGGCCTAGTAATTAATTAATCATCGAGGTTTGATACTCTTCTCCCACTATATTACTCGATCCGATCTTGTACACTTGTCGGTAATTATTCACGCTTTATTTATTTATTTATTATATCTTTTTGCGTGAATCAAGTTTTTGGCGCCGATGCCAGAAATTGATTAATATTAGACCATTTTCAATTCTAATGTTAATTTAGGTGCAAATTTTTATTTTATTTTATTCTATTATTTTTGTGTGATCATTTCTTATTCTCGTTTACAGGTGTTTTACGTGTCAAAGTAGAAGTGCTGAACTTCTACCAATCAATCTTGAAATAAAACACACCTTTCGACAACTTAGAAAAGAGCAAAGAAGAAGGAAACAAATTAAAATGGCAGACGAGAACAACAATCATACTCAAGATATGGGTAGACCACTTCGAGAATATACGGTGTCCATTGTTTCATGACCTGCAATCAGAAGACCTACCATTCAAGCAAACAATTTTGAACTAAAGTCAGCACTCATTCAGATGGTTCAATCAAGTCAATTTGGAGGATATCCAAATGGGAGTCCTGACGAACATATTGCTGTATTTATTCAATATTGTAATATAATGAAAATAAATAATATATCTGATGACGTTATCAGATTAAAACTTTTTTCCATTTTCACTTAGAGATAAAGCTAGAGCTTGGTTTAATTCACTACCACAGGATTCTGTAACCACTTGGGTTGATCTCTCATCTATGTTTCTCATGAGATTTTTCCCACCAGCGAGAACCGCAAGGTTAAGAAGTGACATCACTAACTTTACTAAGTTTAGTGATGAATCACTTTACAAAACTTGAGAAAGATTCAAGGAGGCAATTAGAAGATGCCCCCATCACGAATTACATGACAATCTCCTTATTGAGATTTTTTTATCAGAGTCTAGATGAGACATTAAGGTCTCTGGTCGATGCTGCTTCAGGAGGAGCACTAATGAGTAAGACTTATGTGTAGGCGAGTGCTCTAATTGATGAAATGGCCTCCAGTGCACACAATTGGCAAAATGAAAAGAGTAAGTCTAGAGTAACATCTGTTAGTGACCTGGATAATTTGACAGCTTAGTTAAGTAAACTCACCTCTACACCTTCTTTTAATGCTAATAAAATTTTGTATTGTGAATCATGTTCAACTCTACAATGTCCATCTAGAAACCCGTCCACTTCAACTCATGGAGAGCAAGCAAATTTTGGCAACAGTTTCCAAAGAGGTAATCAAGGACCTTACTTTAACACCTATAATCCAAGGTGGCGTAACCATCCAAATCTCTCTTGGAGAAATGATAACAATGCACTTAAACCACCTGGATTTCAAAAACAAGGTCCTAATCACAATACCTTCAATCAACAAGGTCCTCATGTAACATCCGACCGGTAGGCCGGGTAGTCTCATGCAATTAATTGATATAAGGGTTGGCCCGAAAACCGTAGTGGTTTAAGTGTTGGGTCATAGGTGAGAGAATTTAATTGAATAAATGATTTAAAGGTAAATGAGATATGAAATAGAGATAAAAAATGGAAGACAAGATTTAGTAAATGAAGGGAAGGGCAAAATGGTCATTTGGGAGAAAAAAAATAGTATAAATAGCCCTTACAAAGGCCATTTTCAACACTTAAACAAAAAGAGCCAAATTTCCAGCAGCCAAGGGAGAGGAGACCACGAGAGAGAGAGGGAAGGAAGAAAAGGGAAAGAAGAAGGGGAGAAAAGCAAAAGGAAAGGAATGATTCATCAAGAGGTTAGTTCATACAACCTTAGAAACTTTAATGGTAATCATGAGTAGCTTGAATGAATGAATGTTAGGGTTAAAGACTTTACCTCAAACCAAATCTGGAAAACAAGTTAGGATGATGAAAAACTAACCTAAGCATTTGAATCAAATGTCCTAAGATTAATGAAATGGTAGAAGCAATCAAGAGTGAAATCTGGAA